>PVJO010012566.1:0-55012 GCA_004026905.1 Hystrix cristata | reverse complement strand
GATTCCCCGGAAAGCTACGCAGCCAGATGTCCCTCTGTGCTAAGTGCTAAAGGCGCAGCTTTATGACAAGCCCAGTGGAAGGCGGATGGCACATTCATTTCAATGAAATGAAGCTCCTGCCCATGCTTTACAAGCATTTTAGGATCCCCGGTGTAGGAAAAAAAAAGTCATCAAAACCCACTGTAGAGTTTACAATTTGAGTTCTATCACATAAGGGTTGAAATAAAGTGCAAGTTCATTTGTCCAAACAGTAATATCCACCTAAATTATTCCCCTTACCACATTCTTACTCACATTTTCTGCTTTTGAAGTAGTTTTTTTTTTAAGGTATCATGGGATGATCATTTTACCATGAGACCAGAGTTCTAGAAAAGAGATGCCGTCTTATTTTCATCTCTGCCCTTGTCTAAGCCTTTGTCCTTAGATGGTTTGAGTTTAGTTCCTCTTGGTTCCAGCCTCCTTCTTCTAACTCACTTCTTAGTCAGGATTGCTTTGGTGATAAAGATGGTCCCAGCTTCTCTTCTAGGTTAATCTTCATTGAATAAACCCTTGGAAGGGGCCACTTTTCTACTTTGGGAATGCACTCCCAGATCCAGGATATAGCCTTGAACCAAGATAGGCCAATTTAGGATTTCCGAATTCAGACAAGAGGGATTTGGTGGGCAATAAGTCCCACCAAGGGACTGTGGATGGTGGGCTCCAGAATCAAAGTCCATCACTTTAATATGTGAGTCCCCAGAGCCATCCCAAGACCATCTAGGAGGCCTCTCTGTACTGTATGTCTTATTGACATTAGTTCAGGTGGCTTTCCCCTTATGAACAATGGTCTTGGTCTGATCTCCTTCAGACAAGTGGGAACTGGACCTGGGCTTACAGAGTCCCACATGCCTGGGTTTTGCCCAGCAATGACCCATGTGTGTGTGCTGCAGCATATGAAGGCACTCTTAAAAATAGAAAACATATGAAAAAGAAGTGACCAAAGAATAACTCTGTACAAACACAGTCTCTCAGTATAAAAAAGTACCAGAAGCGGGGTCAACTATATATATATACATATATACATATTCTATATACATATACATATACTATATATATATATACATATTCATAAAATATATATACATTTTAACCAAGAATATGTATAGGTACAATGTATACATAATGATCACATTTATCATGGTTATTTTGTACCTGTACATGATGTATCTTGGTTCCCCCCTTTCCCCTACCTCCCTTCCATTCCCCCACCCTTCCCTAATTATAGCAGGTTTATTTACATTTCTCCATTTTTCCCCTTTCCCTTTTCTTTAATTTTTCCCTTCCTTCCCTTCCCCTTTCTTCCTTTCTAGTTCTCCTCTCTTCTGAAAAATCATCTTTCTTTTACCTAATATCTATTATACCTCTTTGTCTTTATTTACACTTATAGCTGCTCATATCAGAGAAACAATTCAATGTGTACTCATGTGTGTCTGATTTATTTCACTTAAGAGTATGTTCTCAAGGTGCATCCTTTTACCTACAAATGGCTCTAGTTTGTCCTTTTTTATGGCAGAGTAGTACTCCATTGTATAGAAAAACCACATCTTTAGTCATTCTTTAGTTGTTGGACATTTGAGTTGTTTCCAAGAGTTAGCTATTACAAATTGTGTTGCTATGAACATGGTTGTGCATATAATGCTGTGGTATGAGGTTTTCAGTTCTTCTGGGAAGATACCAAGCAGAGGAATAGCAGGGTCAAATGGAACCCCTAGTTGTAGTTTTTTAAGGTGTCTCCACACTGATTTCCACAGTGGTTGGACCAGTCTACATTCCTATCAACAGTGGAAGAGGGATCCTTTTTCCCCGCAGACCCGCCAGCACTTCTTGTTGGTTGATTTCTTGGTAATAGCTGTTCTTTCTGGAGTGAGATGGAATCTTAGCATTGTTTTGATTCGCATCTCTTGAATGACCAGTGATGGTGAACTTTTTCATACATTTATTTGCCATTTCTCTCACCACGTACTAAACTAAAATTGAAGTGGGTCAAAGATCTAAACATTAAAACAAAAACACTAAATCTACTGGAGAAGAGAATAGGAAGAACTCTCGAAGACACAGGGGTAGAAAAAAAGTTTATGAACAGAACCCAAACTGCACAGGAAACAATACAAAGAATCAGTGCTTGGGACCACATCCTATTAAAAGCCTTCTACACAGCAAACGAAATCACCAATAGAGCAGAGCGAAAATCCACAGACTGGGAAAAAGTCTTTGCCAGCTGTCCCTCAGACAAAGGTCTAACATCTAGAATATTTAAAGAACTCAAAAAAAAATTACCCCCCCAAATTAAAAAACCCAATCCAAAAATGGGCATCTGAAATGAATAAACAATACTTTTTACATCAAAACTGTTAATAATCACTCAGTCAAAATCCATCACACAGCACTGGTCTGGGCCTTGGGCCTGGCCTTCCACCTCAGTTTCTCTGCATTACATTGCACCCTGCCAGTATTACCAATGTTGGGTCTTGGACCTTGTCCCACTCAGCAGGGGCCTTGAGACTTCCTGGAGCTCATGGTCACCCCTTTTCTGTAGACACACCCTTCAGCTGCAAGCTATAGTCTTGCCATAAATTCATTTTTTTATTTAACAGATAATCATTTCACATCTGTTAGGTGGCAGGCTCATCTCTGGCACTAAGGATAAAGAAAAACAAAGAACAGATTCTGTACTCTCCAGAGCTCTCCAGAAGGCAGAAGAAACCTACCTACCATTGAATAATCCCAACACTGTGCCAGAGGCAGCACTGAGAATGTGTTCAAAATGAGGAGCTAGGGCTGGGGATTTAGCTCAGTGATTAGAGTGCTTGCCTGGAAAGCACAAGGGCCTGAGTTCGATCCCCAGCACCGGAAAAAAAAAAAAAAAAGAGGAGCTAATAGCGGGTGCGACGGGTCACACAGGGCAGGAAGGCAGGAAAGGCCTCTTAGAAAAAGCTGCCTTTGGAAAACAAAACAAGAGTTTCTCAGGAAACAGGCTAGAGAGAGAGAAAAGAACACTATTTGAGAAAGGGGCCACGGGGCATTGCCCAGGACCATGATCCTTCAACCTCTGCCCTTCCTGGATGATAGCTCATCCCTCAGCTTCGTCTGGCCACCGTATTCCGTGTGACAAAACGAGCCCCAGACAGCACCAGAACTCAACTACACCTTTCACTTCCGAGGTCCTCCAGCAAACTCCAAGGCCCGGTTTCCAGAGTCCCTGTCCGTGGTGCTGATTTATTTCTCCTCCCATCTCTCGGTTGCTATCCCTACAGTCTCTGCTTCCAAATCCGTCTAAATTATGACCTCGAGGGTGTCAGGGAATCCTTCATGGATGAAGAAGAGGCCAGGCAGTAAACTGATCCCTGGGGGGTTATAAAATTTCAGAGGGACAAAGAATTTGGGGAGGGGGTGGAAAGGTAAACCACCCTCAGAGCTGTGAGGCAGTACTGTACTCCTCACTGAGTAAGATGAGGAGAAACTAAGAGAGGGGTATTCACATCAGAAAGGACCCTATTTCAAACAGAAAGTGCCGGGCGGCCTGTCACATAAACACACCGAACAGACCTGATAGTGAGACCGTCTCCCACCTGGGCCAGAGTTCAGTGATGCTCTAAAGCTCCAATTTGTCCTAAGCGAGCCAATGTGCAGAACTAACGAGGTCATCAATTTTTCTTCCAGTTAATGAACTCGTCAGCAAGGGTGTGATGGGGGCTGATGATGAGATGGGCAACCAAACCTGATTAAATAGTTTCATCTTCATCAAAGAATCAGACACAGAGCTGAAGCCCCATTATTCACGGGTAGGGGATAATTACACAGAAGGGGCTGCCATCCGGGCCTTTCTGTCTTCATACACCTGCCTCTACTCCCTCAGGTAGAGGGAGTGTGTCAGACACAGAACAGACGCCATGCTACAACTACTTATGGACAGCCAGCTCTATGCCAAGTGTGCACAAGAATTTAAAAAAAAAAATGGAGAGGAATAGGGTTGCCGTTGAGTAGTTGTCTTCATCATTTTTTTGTGGCACTGAGACACAGTACCCAACACCTCCAGCTTAAAAAAGGAGAGGTTTATTTTGGCTCACATTTAAGTCCATGGTTGGCCAGCTCTAAAGAAGAAAGGAGGGGTACAGACGAAGACAGCTGCTCATATTATGGCGTCTCGGGAGCAGAGGCTGGGAAGGGAAATACACCCTTCCAGGTCACAGCCACAGTGACTTGCCTCTTCCAGCCAGATCCCACCTCATCACAGCAAGTCAGCTGTGCCACCACACCTACGAGTGCATGAGGCTCTTGGGAGATGTCTAGATACCTACCATAAAAGTAGTTTGTGGTTAAGCTAGCAAGGAACAATAGCTAACTGAAATACACTATGAAAGATGCTCTTCCAATACTTTGAACAAAGTGTTTTTGGCATAGAGGGAAGAAAGAAGAAGGAGGCAGCCAGGGAAGTGTTCTCATAGGTCGTCATCCTGGAGCTGGACTTTATAGATGAGCCGAATTTGATTGTGAAACAAAGATGAGAGCTGGAAGAATGCAGTTGGCAGAGGAAAGAGCTTGACTAAAACCAAGATGGTAAGAAAACATTCAGTGTGTTTGGAGAACTGGTTCTTTCTCACCCAGCTTCATAAATTATAAACCACCTAGAGTTATTCAGATGGGTTTAGGAACAAAAGTTAGCTCTCTCCAAAAACCCATTGTAGTGGACTTATCGTGGTCAACTTGAGCCAGAACGACCAGCTGGACTGAGTTGGTGTGACTCTAGGTAAAGGTCCACCTGAGGATTGTTGCTGACATGACGTAAAGGAGAACGGGAGCAGAAGATAGTTGCCAGCTGTTTCCCAGGAGAAGCTCTGCTGCGGCTGCTTCTCCTGAAGGGCACTCGGCTGTTCTTGTTGAGGAAGGAGCTTGGGGCCTTGCCACTGTCTGAGATGGCTGTTGTTGCTTTGGGGGAGCTCTGGTCTTCAACTCGGCTATGAGCATCGTATCCTGGTCCTAGTAAAGATTTCTTCAGCCATCATCTGCAGACATGACATGCACAGGACAGTGCTGTGGGCTCCCAGCCCTTGATTGGATCTTTTGGGTCTCTGGTGCATGGACAGACATTCGGCACTCTTCTTGCATTTGGCTTGTGGGTGAATATTGTAACTTATAAATGTCCTGTACTAAATCTGCTCTCTTACAAACCATTGACTCCAGAAAAGTAACTAATACACCCATATTAGATCAGTAATTCCCAGGCTTTCTGGTGTTCTGATCTTAATGCTGGATGAATTTCATACAGTATTTCATTCACATCCTCCAAATTCTGCATTATTTGTTTCCTTTAAATTTTTGTATTAATAAAAACTAATTTTATTTTGAGAATTTTTATGATCCCCTTCTCCCATGTGAGAAGCTCTGAACTTATGTAAGACTAAAGGCTTGTTTTAAGTTGGAGTTTATAAAAGTTATGCAACCAAAGAATGACAATGAGACATTTTTAGGACTCTGGTCCAACAGCAGAGCTGAGCCTTTCATTTTACAATGTGACACTTGGTTGCACTTGGGAATGCATGTGCTCTTTTCTGGGGAATAGTCCAGGTAAAGCGAGGCTGCTGTTAGGAAGAGGCCGCAGGACACAAGAACCAGAAGAACACAGAGGTTTACCTTCCTGTGGACAGTACGAGGCGGACTCTCTGCTCAGGAACTGTGTGAGAGCCAAGACTCCTTCAGGTTGTTGCTCTTCCATCTCCAGGGCACAGTCGCTACCTGTACAGTTGGTGCCAGCTTGCTAACATGTCCACGCCCCAGAAAAAATAAATGGGAAAGGGAATGTGAAGAGGAACATAAGGCCTTACAGCAAAAATGATAGACATCATTCAGCTCACATCTCGTCGGCGAACTCCCACACCTGATCTTACAGGGAGCTGGGCAGCCGTGGGCAGCTGGCAGCTGGAGGGAATTGGATTAGCAGACAGGCAGCCTGCTGCTGCCCGTCCATCCGTCTCTGGTATCTGTGTACACCATCTTCCTCCCCCACACTGGCCTCTCCCCAAGTTCCATCTGGCTCCAGTCCAGGATCTTTGTGAGTTTTAAAGTCCTCTCGGGATCAGAGGTGGATATTCCTCCCCTTCTGGTAGTCATTGCCAATAGCAGTGACCAAATCTTCCTGAGAGGAAAATGAAAAGATGTGGAGGAAACTGATAAAATCCTGGACTGTTCACCAAGAAAAACTCATCTCCTAAGGCGCCTCTGGCTTTGTCCTCAAACAAGTCCCTTGTTTTCCCTCCTCTGTGGCCACCTCTGAAGTGGCTGGGCACGGGGACCCCAGCTGCTTCCTGTGGGCTCCAGCTTGGGAAGCTAAGGCGACGCCAAGGCAGTCATGCGACATTACAGCCCACGGCCATGAATTCAGAGTTCCTTTGGTGGCCCTTAAAATTCAGTAAGTTTAGCTGCTTCTATTTAGTTACATGTGCCAGCGGCTCATGCCCCATTTTTCAGCCTGCTGATCTCTCTTTCTCTCTCTCCCTCTCTCTCCACAGAGCACACAGGTGAAAGGCAGCAGCACCTTTATTTCTAATTTTGCCAAAGTCTTGGAGCAACTAAAACTTTATCTTGTGCTGTTTGGGGTACAGAAGTAGTTACTTTTCTCATTTTTGAGGCTTCAAATTTCTGGGTATTCTATTTTCTTCTATTTCTGCTTGTACTCTCGTTGAAAGTCATATCTTCCGTGCAATATCTCTCTGAAAGCGAAGATAATACACATTAACATTCTGACCTTTGACAGTCTGTTCCTGGGGAGCTCGCTCATTGGCGAGTCTGCCTTCAAACTGTCAAGAGGGCCAATGTTAGGAAACATTCTGGCATAGCACAGTGAGGATCACCACATGTCCACCCTGAGATGCCTCTTTCCTTTCTAGCTACCACGTGAGAGCCAAGCCACATTCATGGGTTTGGGCTGTGGTACCCACTCAACTTTGGTACCAGCTTCTGTATCGGTGAGGGCTACACTAAGCTCCTATAAAGAAAAGACCAAAAGAAGTAGTGGCTTCAAGCGTTTCCATTTCCTTAACAGTCCTGAGAAGAGCAGTCCGCTGTGGTGGGCATGTCTCCTCCGGGAACGTGGGGACTCCGCTTCCTCCTAGGTTACGTCTCTGCCACCCCCCAGCACCCTGGCATCTCTGCCGGGGCTCAGCCTGTGCAGGCTCCAGCAGAGGGAAGAGGCAAAAGACTTTGGAGGGGGCTTTCCTAAGGAGCGCCTCAGGGCCCAGACAGCGAATGGCACAGATCCATGCTGCTCACACTCTCTTAGCACAAAGACTGTCACGTGGCCACGCCCAGCTGCAAGGCACGGTGGGAAATGCAAGGTAAGTACCCCGGCTGCGACCGCGATACCACGGAGGAGGGGAGGGTGGATTTCGGCACACAGCCGCCAGTTGTAAAGGTCTAATGCAGGGACTGTTTTGTACTGTCATCTCATTGTGGTCTAGGAAATTCACGAGAGGCATTAAATCTTTTTGTTTTGCTCACCACTGCAACCTTGAATAGCACTAATACAGCCGCATGCAGTAATCACTGAATAAATGGCATTAGATTAGAAAGGAGCTATAATTATAAACAGTAGCCTCTCGTGACCTGAAACAATAACCAGTAAGTAAATCCATGCCTTCACAAAAAAGAGCTGGAGATTAATTGCACATGAAAAGAAAATATGTCCAAGAAATCCAGGCAAACTTTTGAAAAAACTGGAAGATTCCACTGAGCACAGTTTGAGACTTTTGGAACTATTGACAGGACAGGGCTGAAGGTTTCTCAAGAATTCACCACGTGACAGACCCATAAGAAAATCTCAGCTTTTGTAAACAGAATGACTAGAACTAGCATCTTCTCAGCTATCCATCAGGAAAGCCAAAACTTTTGACAGGAGTACACTGTTTTGACATGTACAATGCCAGCAAGATCTACTCCAACCACCTCAGCACAGCCATGGACAAGGCTTCCTACAGCTCGGCCATGGCCTGCCTTTCCCATCCCAAGCCCAGCACATCTTCCCCACGCTCCTGAGCCACTCACTACTCTCTGAGTCCACTAGAATATTTTGTATCCGTATACCTGGCCAGGGTTGTTTTTGCCCCTGTATCTGAAATGCCTTTCTTCATTATTTTGCCCATTTCAATAACAACTTCCTAATACTCAACCTCTTCCATCAAATATTTCCTGATCCTTCCAAACACAGATGCTTTCTGGCTCCACTTTTCTTTGCTTGTTCCTTCTTTATGACACGTTCTCTTCTGTCTTCTTACACTTGCTCGCTTCCTCAGTGAACTCACTGTCAGACCTGAAGTTCTTCTAGGGTAGGGACTGAGGCTGAGTCACCCCTTCACTCTTGCTATGACCAGCCCTATATCTCAAGACAAGTGATCAGAAAGTTTCTGGACTCTCAGAAGTCATGAGACACTATATTTGTTTAAATTCAAAGCCCTTTTAGGGAAGAGGAAGTATTTTCCCAAATGCTTGTACTGTCAGCATTTCTAAGTGCATTCATGGGATGATTGCAGATTTCCTGGCCAGGCACTGAATTTTGAGCATACATTTATTCAACTGTTCATATAACAGAAACTTTTTGAGCAGCCACCCCAATGAGTGCTAAGAACTCAATGCTGGGCGAAATGGGCTGAGCCCTTATTCAGTGGGGCCCACCGTGTGGCCTATCAGAGGGGCCTCATATCCATCACTAACTACAGCTACCAAGTGAGAACACTTTAGGGACCAGACCCGATTTCATGTGGGGCTGTGGAGGGGGGAGCATGCAGAGACCAGTCACCCAGAAAGATCAGCCTTTGGTTAAATAGAGAGGACATATTTTTTTAAAAACAGCTAATATTTACCGACCAGTAATTAAGAAATCAGGAGATGCAGGGCTTTAAGAGAGTGTTTGCTAAAGCTAGGGAAGCCTGTGAGACTACTTGGAAGTGGAAGAATTTGTTCTAAACCTTGGCCCATGGTTGGGGCTTCGATACATAAAAAAGAGGGAGAAGGAGGGCAGAGCAGGAAGTCTGAGAATACACAGATGAGGTTAAGAAAGAGGGAAAATGAAATTAAAAGGAGCAAAGCCTAGTGGGTGCTGAGGGCTGTCACATAGGTATCAGGTCAGGCCCTGCTTCAAAGGAGGTAAAATCTAGACATGTGCAAAAGGAACCAGCCTGTGAGGCGGCATTTCAATCCTGGTTATCCATTCTATGATTTGACTTAAACAAGGGCGGAAGGTGTAGGAGACCACTGTGACCAGCACTTGCTTCCCAGGCAGGAGTTGAGGACACTGAGGTATCCAGCTGTTCACTTTGTCCCATGAGCCCGCTATTAACACAGCAGATGTGAAGCGCTGATGATCCACTCAGACAGGGGACCCGGCTGGATAACCAAGGCTAACACATTGGACAGGGATCCCAAATTTTCTTCTCTACACCCAGTGGCCCCTACAGTTACTGACCATCTCATTCCTTCCTTCTTTCTTAACTAGCTCTTCTTCCCTTCTCTTTTTCTGCTTCACTCACAGAACTTTAGTTTGTCCAATACTAGGGATTGAAAATAGGGCCTTTGCACTGATCTACATTCCCAGCCCACCCTCTCTGTTTTTTTTGTTTGTTTGTTTGTTTGTTTTTGGTGCTGGGAATCGAACTCCAGGCCTCGTGCCTGGGAGGCAAGCACTCAAACCCTGAGCTAAATCCTCAGTCCCCCCAGCCCTTCTAAAAAAAAAATTTTTTTTTTAATTTTGAGACAAAGTCTTGCTAAGTTGCTAAATTGCCTGAGCTGGGCCCAAATCTGTGATCCTCCTGTCTCGACCTCCTGAGTGTGTGCCTGTGCTACCACACTGGGTGACTCAAAGAACTTAAAAGAACAAAGTTATTCTGGGGGCATTTCTTAGAGTGAGGCCAAAAAAGCTCATAAAATGTCAGATGAAATAATAAGTCACTTTAGGTCTGAAGCTACTCCTTTGAGGAGAGAAAAATTTAATGAACCCCAGTAAGATGACAGCTGTTAAGTGTATAGAAAAACATAGCCTTCATCTCCTGTCTCCTCTCTGACCCGGCCTGGCTCAGCGTGGGCATGGTCAATCACGTGTCTTACGGGGTATTTTTAGCTTAATCAACACACTGAATAAATGTTTTGTCACTTTAAAGCCTATACAATTTTATCCTCGTCTGTCTTTTTTTTTGCCTCTTTCTTTTCCCATTCAAATACGGCTGGTTATTCCACAAGGAATCTATTTGTGTTTCTGAATTTCATTGGAGTTATTCTATTATTCTAGAATAATGTACATTCTCACAGATGACCTCCCGTGTCTTCAGGAGATCATTTTCTCGATAAGTCCCTCGATTCTCTTTTTGCAAGTCTGGCAACGTAGTTTATTGGCTTTGTAATAGGAAGCCCTCACCATTAGGGACCGGGCTAGGATCACCAAACTGTTTCCCATACATCCTTAGTTGAGCTTTGAATCACAAAAGTAGTAGAAGGCCCAGCATGATACCTTCCCTGAAATGAGCAATCCCTTAATTAAACAGAAGTAAATAGAGGTTACAACGTGTTCCTTAATTAAATAGATGTAAATGCCCCATCACTCTGCTTTTCACACACATCAATTTCGCATCATCTCATTTTCCTGTTTGCCCAGTGGAAATGGAAATTTTGAGGCTCTATTTTGGTTCAAGTCTCCTGAGTGTGCCTGCAAGGCCGGGTGTTCAGTCATGAATATTTACCTTCTGGTTTACAGAAACCTATAGCTAATGTTTCTTCTCCCTCCCTTTGGCACCTACCGGCTCAGGAATCCTGATAGACCTGATGAAATGGGACCATCACGGAGAAGTGACCCTGCCTCTGCCAACAACACACCTTGATTCCTGCCTGGGGAAAGACCTGCCTGGTGACACCAGATGTGGCCTCTGTGATGTAGATACAGGCTCCTCGGTGTTAGGTGGTATAGGTGAGTCTGAGTCACACTGCCTTTTGTGTACTCTTTTCTCCTTCTTTTTGTGGTGCTGGGGATGGGGATGGAACCCAGGCCTCATGCATGCTAGGCGAGTGGTCCACCACTGTGCTACACCTGCCCCTTTCCACCCGGTCTCAGTCCACCTACTCTTTTCCTTACCCCTACTCTCAAGTCTAGGCAACTTCCTTCTGGGGACTAAATACATATTCCATGAATCCATGGACATAATATAATTCATGGACCCCTGGATGGGCTTGTGTAGTCAAGCAGTAGTCTAGATGTAGCCATAAAGGAAGAGTGTAGCTTCGTTAACAGGTAAAATCAGTAGTCTCTCCGCAAGGAGGTGACCCTGGATAATGGACACGGGCCTCATCTAATCAAGCAAAGACCTTCAGAGCAAAAATTGGAGAAGGAGTCTGCATCGAGAACGTGACAAAGAAGTCCTGTCTGAGTTTCTAGCCTGCTGGCATCCTCATACGCATGCAGACTTGCCAGCTCCTCTAACTGCATGAGCCAATTTTTTCAAATAGGTCTGATACAGAATCTATCTGAAAAAGATAAGACCATCCTACTTCCATTCAGAAAGAGCAGCCTTGCAGCTCCCTGCCAGACAGTTGCCCTTCACAAGCCAAGGTCGAGTGATGAAGACAGAATCGAGTCCACGACCCTCAGAGTGACCATACTGAGATGGCTCTTGTCTCCTTGCTAGTACCATGAGGCCAGCGCCTTGTCACTCACGAACAGGTTGGCGAGCGGAGGACAGCGGTGGGTTAACAACACTTTAACTGAGTCAAACTGTTAATTGGAATCGAATCCATCTCAATTTATTCCTTGGAACAGTTCTGCCTTTCTCAGGCATTAGAAATAAATTGAGGTGGATCCCATTCCAATTAGAATTTATGATTAGGACCATTGAGGACAAGCTAAGCAAAGCCACAAGCACCCGGGAATCTATATGACCGTGGGGACTTAAGTACAAAGTTAGTGCTGAGAAGAAAATCACAAGGACCCCGTCTCCCCGGTGATTTCATCCTTCTAGAATTTCCAGCAAAGTGACCGATATTTGAAGGTTAGGCTCAAGGAGTGTTTTTCCATTGAATTGCAGGATTTCAGAGCCGGGACCTTTCATCACTGAGGGGACTGAGCTCACACAGAGGAAATGAGTCACTCGCAGCAACAATCAGGAGTTTTGGACAACTTTTCCTCCAGGGTCTGGGCATCTCCTCCCCTGAGCAGCAGGGCAACAGAGTCCAGCATGGGAATGAGGCTCTGCGGGGGGCCCCACCTTTGTTTAAAATCCTTGCTGAAAAGCCATCATGTACTTATCCCTTTGACCAGAGAGTCAATGGGCAGGATGATCGCGGGCCCGGAACTGCTGATTATCACCATTTTTCAGATTAGTAAAGCAAGTCTCAGGGAAACCGAAGAGCTAGTTCAAGATGCACGCATTAGATGCCTGTCAGCCGCTGCCCCGATACTGCTCAGCGGTAATCTGTCTCCCGATTGTCCTTTCTCTCTGTCCCTCTCCCTGTTGGCAGGTGTGACTTTGACAGATTGGTCTCCTGAATGAAGCTTTGAGGTAATGTTTCTGGGCAGATTACAAGAAGCTCTTCCTTTGTGGAGCGAAGAGGTGTCAGAGCCAACACCTGACTATGCGTCCGGCTGAGGACGATGCACACACACAGGTCCATTGTGGCTCACTGGAGTCTCCCAAACGTCCTTGATGACAACACTTTGTGAAACACCAACCCCAGGACCCTGTGCCAGACTTGCGAGGGTCTGCAACCCACAGCATGGGAACAGAAGATTAACAAGTGCACCCACACGATTCGGCTACTTGGGAAAACGTGGGAATGCGGTGCAAAACTGGCCTTTTTGGCATTGCCCCCAGCCCCAAATTAAATGTTAGCAAAGTACCAGACAGACCCAGTTTTGAATAGATGAGCTTCACATCAGAAACACTCCCTCCGGTCCCTGCACTTTTACTTCACAACCATACACAGTGGTGTCTCTGTTCACGAGCTTGATTCTTTCCACAATTGTGGTTGCAAACCGAGTTGGACAAGAATGAGAACTGACTCGGATTCAATGCTCAGGTTCAACGTTGACCTCGTGGGGAAATTTGATTCGGTTCTCACCCAGTTCAATCTGCGACCAGCACCAGGGAGAGAATTGAGTTCTGGAACTGAGGCACCACTGAATTCTCAGATAAGTCATTCAACCTTTCAGTACTGGGTATTCTTCTCTGTGAAATGGGAGCAATAATGGCATTGTTTGAAGGAAGAGATGATAGCACATACGCAAAGCATATGTTACAGTGGCTGTAACACGGTGGCTGTTACAGAAGTGAGATCAACAAATGTGAAATATTATTATTATTATTATTATTATTATCATCATCATTATCATTTCTCCTGCACTGGGGAGTTTTCATCCTGGGCCGCTCAATCCTGTTGGGTCTTGAAGGGACAATTTCAGCTCCCAACACTAGGTCTGGGGCAGGTCGGTAGGGAATGGGTCCAAGACAGGTGAGTGCCTAGCAGCCAGGCTGTCGTCTCTTCCTGGACTCCGGGCTCGCCCCCCGTCTCAGCCCCGCCTGTACCAGTTCTGGTGGGGATTTGGGCTAAATCTATTGTCCTGGAAAAGTTTTCGGAGGTTCCCCCAGACACCCAGGGAGAGGATCTGCTGTTGACTCCCGATCCTCGGGGCACAGAAGTGCCGGGGCGCGAGCCTCCCCGCAGGCTCAGGTACGCCTCGGCCGGAGGCGCCCCGTGAGTCAGTGCCAGGCCTGCGACCGGGAGGACAGAGATGTATCCACACACTCACCTCCGCAGATGTCCTGTTTGGCCTCTGCGATAGTCTAGGCCCATGGTAGCTCTCTAGATAGCTGGGCCTGCCCTCCTGGAGTTTGCAGCCTAACAGGCAGGATAGTTAACACAGCCCTAAAACCAGAGGTGATAAATATGCAGAAGTCATCACTTCTTACTTATTTTGCTGCACTTAGCCATCCCTAAGCTCTTCAGGTTATTTATGCTTGTCTGTCTCTACATGGTGTAGACACGCACGGTGCGGGTACCTAGAGTGTGGCAGGTACAGCATGTAGTGGTGCATGGACATTTATCGATTCTGGACTCGGCTCTTAGTGACGTCATGTTGTCACTGTAGCTGAAACTCACATGGTGAGAACATTTACCAGGGAAATCAGCAGACCCTGCAAACAAGGGCTTATGCTTAAGAGAGTTGCTCGTTTGTTAAGCCGCCGCCCCAAAGCAAACAGGGTCTATCCCTGATTCCCATGTGTTGCAACCCAGTGGTGTGTGTGTGTGCACGCACACACACACACACACACACACACACACGGGGTGGGGTGGGCGCATTAAGCTTTATCCCGGCAGAACGGCACCAACCGACAGACCACCGTCCACAGCCAGGAAGTGGGTAGCTAGAGCTAAACCTGCATCATGGGACCCGACTGATGGGTCTTCAAGTGACATGAGAAGATTCACATAGGGGACCCAGAACCCCTGCTCTGTCGCCTGACAAATTTTGGATCACAGTTAATAATTATGCGGAAAGATCTCATAGCCCAGAGTCTGGACCTGTGATCAGACGAGCTGAGGCTCATGGCGAGGTGAGTTGCACAACTTCTTTCTGGTCAGCTGGAGATGGATTTGTACATCTCAGACTGAGTATATCAGAGAGCTTGAGAAGCCTCCAAGGAGGGTGCTGGGGACCAGGCAGTTAATGATAATAATGTGGCCAGGCGTGGTGGTGCACACTGTAATCCCAGCACTTGGGAGGCTGAGATAGGAGGATCGCCACAAATTTGAGGCCAGCCTGGACTACATAGTGAGTTGGAGGCCAGCCCGGACTACAGAGTGAGATCCTGTCTGAAATAATAGTAATAATAATAACAATCATGTGGTTAATAATAATAATAATTCAGTCTGTTCATTGCTAGAGCTATGGAGAGTGTGTACTGATTTTTCCCCAAAGGGCCAGTCAAAACGAAGCAGGAGCCCCTACAACCAAGATAAAATAGTAATTGCATTTTAAATGTACAGGACTTGTTTTTGTGATTATAAAGGCCAAGAAAGTTAAAATTCTTAAAAGACAGGTTGGAGGCACTCTAGGCCAACCTGATGGTCTAGAGGCTGAGGTTTTAGTCCCCAGTCTGTGGGTCAGGACCGCATGTCTAACTTTGTTGAACTTGAAACAGTTTATTCCAATTTAGCCTAATGTTTGTTTGTAGCATTTATTTGAGAGAGGAAAAAAGGTCAACACCTTTCAGTTTTAAAATTGCACCTACACACATTTGTGTATCTATGAGTGAATCAGGGAGATGGTGATGGGTAGCGGGAGGGAAGGAAGGGAGACAGGACAGAGCAGGGAGAAGAGGAGGGAGAGGGAGAGATGGGGGAGGAGTGGAGGGAGGATGGAGACAGCAGCAGGGGTTGGCAGATGAGAGGCCTTTCTGAAAAGAAGGGAGGAGAGATAAAGAAATGATGGGGGGGCAAAAGAAGGGAAAAACAAGGACGAGGAGAAAGATGACAGAAAAGAGAGTGGGGAATGGGACTGTGAAATCAGGTTGGTGGGGGAACAGTGGGCTGCACTTGGATTTCAGCCTTTCCACCTGCATCAGTTACTCCTCCAGTACCAGCCTCAGTCTTCTCATCTGTAAACTGGGGGCAAGAAAATCCACAGTGCATGTTTCCCAGAGAGACCAAGGTGAGAAGACAGGTTCAGCATGGTTCCCAGGGCCACGTGGGAGATGGATACAAGGGTGGCCGTGCTGTCTTCTAAGAACTATTCCTCCCCTGTGCACTGGGCTTGGCCTGGACAATGGGATCCCCGAGTGCACCGGTCTCCCAGGTACCTGTCCCCCACCGGGTCCTCAGTGCGCTGCAGTGGCGCCCGTGGCCACCAGTGAACTTTCCACAAAGACAGTTTGCGGCGTGCCGATCTCAATCCATAACCTTTACTGGTCTCTGTAGAGCCATTACGACCATTAGGCTGTGGACTCAGCACCACTTTAGCTCTTAAGTTAATACAACCGAGGCTTTTTTACTTTCCTATTGGGAAGGAACATGTGCAATTTTAGTGATTTCTTAGATCATTCCATAAGTAAATCAAATATTCTTTCAAGCCCAGTTATCAAAATTGTGTCCTTTGATACCACATCCTCCATCAAACTGCAGTAATCCAGTCCAACACATTTTAAACCTCTGCTATCTTCTAATATCATCCCTACTAGATAGAGTAATTAAATTTGTACTTTTTTTTACAAGTCGTACTCAATAAATCTGAATAAATTAACAACGCATTACTAAGACTGCTACATTAAATTTGCATAGTGCATTTAATGAATATGCAACTCCGAGCGAAAAGGTCTGCTACTGCGAACCTTCTACATTAGCATAACTACTTCCAGCATGTTTCTTAAATAATGCACTCATTTGCACATCACTGACTTGGCTAATTCTAACTTCAGTCAGGGTAGCCTTGTAATTAAGACTCTTGCTTTAATTTTTAATGAAGTTTATGTTACATCAATCCTGACAGTAATGAGAGGACATGGAAACAAAAAGGCTGCAAATAATTAAATTCACAAACCAGTTTGAGGGATAATAATTCCTGAGGAGAAATTACATGACTAATTATTAATTAAATATTCATACTATTGCCCAACCATCTCACTTAACTGCTCTTCTTGTTGGTAATAATATTGAGATGTGGATGCCTTTTGCCAACCCATTCTGAGTTTAAGGTCTCTGGTTAATTTTAGTGCGCCGTTAATCAATATGACACAAAAAATAAAATTGTTTTAATTGGTATCATTTTATTGTGTCTAAATATTACTACAGTTGGTTTAGTTTGTGGAGAATTAATCTAGTTAGTCGGTGCCTGTTTTATGGAAACATAAATCCAGTTTATATCCATAAACATCTAATGGCAGGACAACTTGACCTTTTTTTTTGTAACATTACTGTTTACAGATAATTACACCAACTCTTTAAAAGGTTATTTAATAGCTTTGCATTCATCACAGTAAAATGAAGAAACACGCAATATTATTTAACTCCAGACTATTCTGAGGAGATCTCCTAGAGACCCTCATTCACCCCTGCTGCAAAGTAAGCAGTATTAATGTGTGGGTTTTGGGGAAGTGTGTGAGAGCACCCTCGGAATGTGTGCAAACAGATTTACATGTTTGGGTCTGCATCGTTTGGTGTGTAATTCATAACAGAGATGGGGGCCTGGTGAGGAAGAAAATGTTCCCCGTGGTCACAAGTGTCCTTCGCAGGGAAACACGAGGAAGGAGGGTTTATGATCCTGAATGTCAGAAACGGCAGCAATTTCCTGACAAAACCCAGTAAACAAACATTACAGAACTGGAGAAATGACTATGATGAGGCCTAATCAGTCGCAATATTTATCGTAGACAGTTTTTTCCCCTTTCTGTTTTCTAAGTGGTATTTAGGAATCTACATTCATAATGAGAACTTCCCCATCTGGAGGCAAGTTTAGCAAGGACAAGAGAAGATCTACAATATTTACACAGACGACGTTCATCCCTAAAGTAGACCAGATTGTGACGTTTGTTTAAAGCTCTGATAAATTCATCGATAGACTCTTTATGGAGACCATTCTGCTTATTACAAAATTAAATAGACACAGAATAACGTCCCTTTTGTATCCTGCAGGGGCATTTGGAAATTCTGAACCAGGGCAAAGCTTTCAGTTCATTTTTCTAATGATTCAAACTACTTGATTCATCAAAGTGAACGAAGTTGATAACCACAAACCGGGGCGGTAGGGCAAGGATCCCTCTCAGCTACTCCTTGTGACCTTACTACAAACTGACAGGTTTGTAGGGCATTATTACTGAGCACGATGTGTACCAATCACCCCCTTTTGCTACAACTTAACAATCTTTTTAACTTTTCTTTTTTATCTACTCTCTTAAACTAACACCTAAAGGCGATTGGTAAAGGCAACTCACCATGAGATAATTTAGTGGTGCGGGTCAGCGTAAAGACATTAAGTCCCTGGTTCTGTCTTCCGGTTCTTTCACTAGAGGAAATCATTCTATGTACAAAGCCCTCCATGAAGAAAGGAGAGTCTCCCAAACCGGGTAAACCAGAAGTCACAAAAGTGACCAGGCTGGCTGGCTACACTCTGGGACATTTGTCCCAGAAAACTTTTCTCTCTCATTGCCAGGCAATGCCACACCCGGCCCAGGCAGGGAAGGTACAGGAAAGCATCCATCACCAAGAGACCTTGCTGACCAGAGAACACTGCTACCTCCTTCTAGGGAGCAGTCAGAGCCCTAGAGAAGGGTGGGGCTTGGAAACCACTCGCACCTCGGTTGCAATCTCCCTCGCCCCAGTAAAAGCTCACGCGACCATTTCCTGACCAGTAGCGCCCTCTTCCAAATGGGGATGATCTTCCCCCTTGGCAGACTGTTGGGAGAATCAGTCACACGCGCAAGTGCTTGACAGCCTTGCCCGCACATGGGGTGCCACAGCAAGATGCCCATCATTGCTGTCCTTATGGTTTTGCCAAGGGAGAGTGTCAGAAATTCTATTATGGGAATCATTCTTTCGAGATAACAGCGCAGTCCAGTTTCTTTTTAAAAATGTGAATTGCGTACCTTGAAATGGGATCCCCGATGAAGTCATGATTGGTCACCCAAGCCTTAGGGTGACTTTTTCCGCATAACGGGGGCATAGGAGATACTACGGGAGAGGTGAATGGGAAAGAATGTTAAATGGGAAGGGAGGCCATGGAAAGGGGATGCCGAACTCCTAAGGGAAAATGGCGTACATATCTGGGCTGTTTAATCTCCAGGGCACAATATAAGGACCTCTAAGAAGACAAACTCAAACAAAAACCTTCCTCGTGGATGTGGATTCCAAAGCTCTTGAGCACCAGTCTTTGAACTATGCTCATAGTTATATAGTTATAGTCCCTATAACCATGAAGAACATAACAGAAATGCATCTGATTTTTCTAGAACAGCTTACTTTTGGTTATTCTGCCCTGTAACTATCAGGCTTTGCTTGGTTGGGGGAAGAGGGAAGAGGTATCTTTATCATAGATAGTCTGGTCATCTAAAGCAACCCCTGGAAAGAAGAGCCCACTGTTTTCAGTAAATATTTAGCAGGTGTCATCAGATACCTGCCTTAAACACCAAAAGATAAATAGTCTTTTCTGTCGTCTCTTTTCTCTATGCTATGTAACAAATTGGCCCAGAAATGTCCACCCAGAGCCTTACCTTGGGGCCACGCTGGCTTGGAGGGGCTTGAGGCACGCTGCTTGTGTCTGGTACTCTCTGGTTCTGTCCCAGGCAGGGATGGAATGGCGACCACCGGGAGATGGAGATGGATGAATTCCAGGTCCTCCATTTTCCTGGGAGTGCAGTCTGGGTAACACCTGGACTTGCCCAGCCTCGTGGGCCACGCACAGAGCCCTCTGTGCCCCCTCAAGGGGTAAGCAGGGCAAATGACACGTAGCCGAAAGGCTCAGATGCCCAGCAATGAAGCCCCCTGTCCTGCCTATGCAGCATCACGCCCGCACTCCCCCAGGCATGAGGGTGTGTTCCTGCAGGAGGAGCTACGTTTGTGTTTTAGGGTGCTTGATTTTGGCTCTGAAACACTTGCTGTGGGCTTGTGAATGCGGTCACATTATTAGTGTCAATTATCTGAGATGTTTTTTAGACCAGCCCCTATTTCTCTGCAGACTAGTAGTCTGCCTAAATTGTTATAAGGATTGAATGAATTAGATTTGTAGAACACAACCGTACCTGGCACTTTAGAAGTGTAGATAAATTAAAGTTTTTAAACCACACTCTAACGGTTAGACCCTAACCCCTGGAAACCTACCTGTTTTCACCATGTGCCCATCCCTGGGCTGGTCACACTCCACGAGTCAGCAAGCAAAGGACGTCTCTGCCTTTGTAGTGGCTGTTTCCTGTACCTTGACTCTTTCCACTTGGCTGCCTGTCAAACTCTTATTCATCCTTCAAAACCCAGCTAAGCAACTCCTTTGTTCAGAAAGTCTTCCCTTGTGCCTCCTCTCCCCTGTCAGTCTTGTTCTTCTGCTTCCTCCCCGGTGTACCTACATGCCCACTGTGCTTGGCATGTCGTGCTTTGGATAATCTATTTACACTCCTACTGGAGAAGGACCATGCAGGATTTTTTATCCCGACTCCTAATAAAATGCAGGGCACATGTTGGCACTCCTCAGATGTTTGTCGAATCAAATTGAATTCATGTGACAAACAGCAAGTCTGTGATTACATTTATAAGCCTGAACATGGGGATTTCAATATGCATCTCGTATTGAAAGCAGTTTTTCTGCTGCCTTCTCTTCCGGGGAAGAAGGCGATCGGAGTGAGGCGGCCAGAGTGTCGGAGCAGGTAGGGGTGGGGAAGAAAATGGTTTGTGGATTAGATTGGCACCTGCCTACAGGTTAGGATCCATTCAGAAAGAACCATTCGTGGCCATTATCAATAGCTATTGTGTAACAAGTTTAAAATTCCAGACTGATTTTAATCAGAGGAAGCACTGAGTGTCCTAACTCCATGGACACGTGGATATTTTCCCCATAGTTGCAACACCGTGCAGTGCAGACATCGCAAGCACCAGAAACTTGGAGGTGTGAAAACGAATGACCAGCAATGTGCGTCAGGGCCAGCACCCAGCCGTCAGCAGTGATGAAGAGTCGGGCGGTGCCCACAGCCCGGTGCCAACACCAGCCACTCTGGAGGCCTCTGTGCACAGGCACAGACAGGTAGGCTGCTGCTCCGGGTGGCTGCTCCCCCGAGGGAGGAGTCTCACTGGCGAGGACTGTGTAGTCTGTAAGTATCGCTGGAGTTTGGAAGTAAGAGAGAGTTGGGCGTGTTGCACACCGACAATCCCAGCACTTTGGGAGGCTGAGGCCAGAGGGTGGCAAGTTCAAGCCAAGTCTGGGCAATTTAGAGATTTAGCAAGACTCTGTCTCAGAATAATAAATGAAAGAGGACTGGGGATGTAGCTTAGCGGGAAAGCTCTTGGTTCCATTCCTAGTACTAAAAGAAGGAGAAGCCGAAGAAGAAGAAGACGGAAAGGAGGAGGAGAAGGAGAAAGAGAAGAGGAAGGAGGAGCAGGGGAAAAAAGGAGGAGGAGAAGGAGGAGGAGACAAGGAAAAGGAGGAGGGGGAGGGGAAGGGAGAGGAAGAAAAGAGGGAGACAGAGGAGGAGGAAGAGGGGAAAGGAGGAGAGGAAGGAGAAGAAGAGGAAGAAAGAGGGCAAATCACTGTGGGCTACTGAGCGCCTCTAGCCCTGAACCTCTGCGCCAGGACCCTGGCCGGCGTCTGGGGTCTGGCCTCAGCCTTCCCTGGTCAGGAGGCCTCTTCCGAGCCGAGCCCTTGGCCTTGGTGCCACTGTCTTGGGCTCAAACCCTGCTTACCACCTGTGTGAGTGCAGACCAGCTGCCTCCTCTCTGTGCCATGTGCCTGGCCTGTGTACTCCTAAGAGAAGAAAAGTGAGACAGTAACGTGTTTGCTACAGCATCATTTTCTTAATTGGAAAAAACTCCACCTATATTCTCTGAGAAAGGAAAAAGGGCAAGAGGATGGAAATCATGTTTTAAAGCCTGACCACCTAGGTGAGAGTGGGGGTGAGGAAGAGTGTTAATATTTTTTTATTCACCTAATGTAAAAAACTAATAAAATAACTGAAAAGAATGGAAGATTGATGAACTAATTCCTTTTCCCTCCCTACAAAGTGGTTTGATAAGTTGGTGGGAAAAAAATACAAGTAGCATAGTAAAATTAGCTAGAAGTTAAAGTAGTACCTGGAGTTTTCTATAGTAACTGTGTATCAATCTAACCATCAAAAGAAAGTTAAATTAAAATTTAAAATGACTTGTTTATAGCAACACAGTTTGTAATAGCTAAGTCTTGGAAACAACCCAGATTGTTGCCCAACAACTAATGAATGGCTAAAGATGTGGTTTTTCTACACAATGGAGTCTGACATAAAAAAGGATAAACTTGAAACATTTATAGGTAAATGGATGCACCTTGAGAACATACTCTGAAGTGAAATAAATCAGACACACATGAGTACACATCGAACTGTTTCTCTGATATGAGAAACCATAAGTGTAAATATAGACAAAAAGTTATAATAGATATTATATAAAAGAAAGATGATATTCAAAAGGGAGGAGAATTAGAAAGGGAGGAGGGGGAAAAGAAGGAGGTGAAAAAGAAAAGAAAGGAAAAAGCAGAAAACGGAAAAATGTAAATAAAGCTGTTGTAAATAGGGGGGGGAGTGGAAGCGGGAGTGGGGAAGGGAGGAACCAAGATATAGCACGTACAGGTACAAATTAACTATGATGAACGTGATCATTAGGTATACAATATACCAATACATGTTCTTAGTAAAAAAAATTTTAAAAATGAAGGAAAATTTCTCCTGTCACTAATTGGAGCTATTCGCTAGTCTGTGTTCATTTTAATATATTTTCAAATTATTGTAGTTGCACATTTTTTGACTTTTTTTTATAATTTTATTTTAGTGGTACATTTTTGATATACATAATGATAACATTCATCATGGAGAATTTATACCTGTACATGATACATCTTGCCGCTTCTTTTTTACCATTCCCTTCCCCTCCCTTCAACCTCTCTTCCTCTCCTTATTTACAAAAGCTTTGTTTCCATTTTTTCCCTTCTAGTCTCTTTTTTTTCCTTGTCCCTCCGTTCCTTCCCCCCACACTTGTTCCCCTTTCCATTTGAACAGTTTCTTCCCTTTCCCAATCTGACACATTTTAGTCCTGATTTACAATTGTAGCTGCACATTTTTATGAAAGGTGCTCTGGAAATTTCAGAGCTAAGTGAAAAGAACGAAGGCACAGTTCACCGGGCGGCCGTCCCTGCTGACTTCAGCACGCTTTTCCTTTCTGTCTTGCCTTTTCCCTGCATGGACGTGCTTTTTTGCTGACAACACTGTGGCTGTGTGTCCTATCTGTTGACTCCTGGGTTTGAGCCAGCACCCTCCCCCACAAGTCTCAGTCTTCCTGGTGAATGGTAAGAAGGGGACGATTAATCTGTGCAACAGGCTGTTAGCAGTAACTCCGAGTCCTGCCAGCTTGAATCAGAGGGGCACAGACAACAGGCGCCTTTCAGGGGACAGTCCGTTGGCTCCAACTGCTGAGACCCTGTATGTGGGGGGAATGACCCAATTTACTGCAACTAAACCAAGGTTTGAGGTGCACTTCCAGGCTCGTGGTACATTCTGTTCACAGCCACAAAATAATCTGTCTGATGCAGACAACCACCTAGCCTGAAAGGACCTGTCCTGTTCTTACCAGCTCCCTCCACTCCTCCCTGGGTCCTCTCCAGGCTTCAGCCAGGAGACGTGCTAGGACACACATCCTGGGGTGGCTCCTGGGACAAAGACTGAGTGATGGAGGCTAACTCACTTCAGGCTGCAGCCAGTGTCTGGGTACCGAGGGGTGCAGCAGTGTGGATAGGAGTCCCCCACTCCAGGGTCGAGCCAAGAGTAGAGAGGGCAGGGGGCTGAAATGCTAGGAGGTGGCAGTATGGTGGCCTGCAGCCCCCAGCCAGGGTCAGGAAGGGGAGCAGAAGACTTCAGCTGCGTCCCTGATGGGGCTCTGCTCCTTCTGGGTTTGAAGTTCAAGTCAGAAGCAGGAAGGAACCTTGGGAGGACAGCACAGTCCTATTTGGGGCCAGAGCTCCCAGGCCAGGGGCTGCCCTGCCAGATGTGTGGCCTGAGAACCCTAACATCTGGCAGAGGGACATCAGCTCCAGACCCTGTGCATGGAGAGATGGGAAGGGACCCACGTTTGTTCGATGGGTTCAAAGCCTTCCTCTCTGCGGCTGGTAGCCATGGCTAGCTCCTGAGAATACAGGGACATTTCCAACACTGAGGCGCTGCACTTCAGTTTTGCATTGTAGCAGAAGGTTTCTGCCTTTTAAAATCTTCCTCTGACTCTTGATTCAAACAAATCCCTTGCTTAAAATTTACAAATGTAGGACAGCTCCCAGATCTCGGGGGAACAACAAGGACCGGGTGTTAGGTCTGCTTTCTACAGCAGGCTTGCCTGTGGTCTCTACACAAACTCTGTCTGTCTGTCTGCTTCTCTCTCCTCTCCTTGCACAGAAAACTGCAGCCTGCGAATCTCAGTGTGTGTTTCCGTGCAGCATCTACTCCCATAATACTTCCCGCCATTACCTAAAACTATGTCAGCGCACTTGGCTTGAGAATGTTTTGTGGGCTTAAATTTACACTTGACACTTCAAAAGCATCCCTGTAAGCCTGTTGGAACTTCCAGGGCAAAAGCTCAGAAATTCTAATAAGCGCTGGAGTACACTCACAAATAAACACGCTCTTTGGAATCCTCTGCTGAAGGATTTGGGGAGGATAGTTAGAACAACAGAGATAATACCCGGCAATAGTAAACTGACTTCTGCTTTCTCCAAGGGTTTTCACTGAATTCTGGGAAAACACACGGCTGAGATACGGGACTCTGGGCTGGAGTCCCTTCCTGTTGGTGCAGTTTCACTGGGTGGACTTGCCTGAGCCTGCGTGTCCTTATCTGTAAGGCTGAGGTGTTCAAATACCAGTTTTGAGGAGTTTCCAGTTCAACGATGTATCTGCAAACTACAAAGCTGTTGCACCCCTCACAGCTCAGAGCCTTCCCTTAGATCCTAACTGTGTTCTGATTCACTTCCGAGATCAGGACATTTGTCCTACTTTGGAATGGGGTGCATGGAGGAGGAGGAAGAGGGAAATAGGATCTTAGCGTGGCCCCACCACCCAGCACACTGTCTCAGAAAAGCCCCCTTTACTCTGCATCTCAATCTCCCTAAGAGAGAGATGCAGGTTTTGACCAGACGATCACAAATGCCTCCTCTCTGTGATCTACATCCTCAAAGCCTTGTGTGCTCAGAGGTGGGCTTTCGGAAGGTGACTGGGTCATGGGATTGCTGTTCTCATCTGTAGATTAATCCACAGATGAATTCAGAGCTGGACGTGCTGTTGGGAGTTTGGTCACTGGGCAAGCAACTGAGAAGGGTATATCTCCCTGACCTGCTCCTCCCTTTGTGCTCTGCTTCCTGGTCGCCATGATGTGAGCGGCTTTCCTCCACCAGACCCTTTCGCCTCCCGCCATGATATTTCTGCCTTGGCAGCAGTGACCATGGACTGAAACCATGAGCCAAAATAAATCTCTCTTCCTTTAAATTGTGGGTATTGGGTGTTGTATCTCAGGGATGAGAAAGTCCACAGCAGTCTTTGGAAAGCTCCCTGAGTCACCGTGATACCACAAAATAACTTCATTACTTCTGGAAGAGGAGACAGCTCTGTGGTGGGGTCTGACCCACAGATTCCCACCTGCCTTGTTCTGTGGTCTCCAAACTTGTGATCTCACTGAATTCTCATGAGCACCTCCCGAGCCTGGTAGGGCAGATATTACTATCTGCACTTCACAGATGGCAAAGGTGAGCCCTGAGAGGGGCAGAGCCTGCATAGGTCTCCCAAGCAGCTGCGGAAGTCCACCCTCCAGGGCCCGGAAGGGCACAGCTGTGCAGGGAATCAGAGACCCATGGAGCTACTTGTCTTGCCCTCCCCTGAACCCCACCCATCCTCTGCTGCCTGGGGCTGATGAGAGCTTCATAACCAGACTCCCTGCTCCCACTCTTGTCCCCATAGTCACTTCTCAACGCATGAGTGATGATCACAGCTCATGTTCCTCCTCAGCTCAGACTCCACCAAGGATGCTCACCCAGTCTGTCCATCCCACATCCCACCTCTGGCTACCACTAAGAAGCACAGATGCTCATTCACTCCATTCCAAACCCACCAGACTTTTCAGTGGCCCTTGGACAAGCTGGGTACTCCAGGACCTCAGCACTGCAATTTCCTCAGCCTGGAACATCATCCCACCAATATCTGTGGGTCACTTTCTTCCTTCAGGCCTCTGCTCCACCTCATGTAATTAGAAAGGCAGACTCCTGATTACCTTTATCTTCTGGTGCTTCATTCTGCATAGCAATTATGACCTGCCAGAGTATGTACTTTCCTTTTTAAATGTGTATAGCCCATGGTCTGTTTCCCCTTCAAGAATGGATGCTCCAGAGCAGTGGTGGTGAACCTTTTAGAGCTTTCAACGATACAAACAGTGGGACAGGTGTCAGGGTGCATTTGCTGATATAGCGCAAGTGCTTAGAATTGTTCTGATGCACAGTGTAGAGGAAATTTTGTTGAATGGATAAATGAACCAAAACGGGGAGCAATACAGCCAGAGTAGTATCTAGGAACAAATCATGAAAATTGTCCACGTTCCAATCTAAATTAAGGAATCGGCTAAGAGGTGACAGGCATGCTAGTGCAGCCAAAGCCATGCACCCACAGAAGTGACTTGGGCTTCATCCAGTTTCCCCCAAACGGCAATGTCAGGTTCGGCCTCCAAGGTTAGCTTCTCCCCTGTCTCTCCTGAGCCCTCAGGCCACACCAGCTGGTCCTATATCTGCTGTCACTGCATCACATGTTGTGGCTCTTGGTCTGTGTGTTTGTCTTCCCGATACAGCATCTCTAACCAGGATGTCCAGCAAACCAGGACACTGTTCACCCTCTGTGGGACCCTGAGGGATCTTGTCTCACTTTTCCAGTTGTTCTGAAGCACAGAAGGGCTGGTAAATGGAAAACATGCACCCAGGGACTTCCGCTTAGCTGGCAAGAGTCTCTAAGCTCCTCGAAGAGCTGTCCACATCCTAGAAGGACAAGAGAAATGTCAAGGAAGACAAACATCCTTTGAAACGGAAGTCCCTTTCCTGCTTTCCTTACAGGTGCGTAGGACCTTTAGGCCTCAGCCTTAAAATGTGCAAACCGAACACACACATGGCACTCAGCCTCCAGTTCCACTGCTCAATGAGTGGTCCATACATAGGAGCAACTGAGAACTTGCTAGAAACACAGACCCTCCAGCCCTGCACCAAACCCAAGGAGTCAGATTTGGCATCTGGGGAAATCCCAGCTGCTCCCACCCTACCTCTGCAAATATGAATTTTGGAGATTGCCAGGTAGAACCCAGACATCTGATTATGAAAAAACACCAGTGCTAATTTTGATAAGTAGCAAAGACAGAACTGCTAGAGGCATGTCATCCTATTGACTTTGTTTCTCAAAATACGGACCTGGGACGTCCGTATGCTTGCAATAAAGAATTCTCAGCAGTACCTGAGCATAATGGGATTAGGACCTTGGAAGTGGGTAAGGCTTGAACTGAGTATTTTCAATAAATTATGTGGGGGATTGTTAAGCACACCAAAGCTTAAGTACCTCTGTCCTAGGAAAAAGGACAACAGAGAAGGAATGTCACGCGTGCTCCTGCCTAGAATTTCTTCTCTGCCACCAGCACCGCTATTTGTAATGTCCCTCGGAGACCAGTATCTCCTAACTTCTGGCCTGTGGCTTAGAGATGGCTGGTCCTTTCTCCTCGAAGCTGACTCTGGTGCAGGGTGACATCGCGGATTCACTGAAATAAAATCTGTGGCCAAATAGTTCGTGACACACTGCAATCAAGAAATTAGCAGGGCGTTTGCTTCTCAGAACTTCTCAGACTCTTTAATAGCCCAAAGCACACGGTGATGTGCAGTAAGATGTGGCATACAATAAATACAGATTTTTTTAAAAAGGTAGAGCATGTTATGCTTCCTTGAAAAAGCATAGGAAGACCAGGCTACATAATTTACAAGATGTTTCTACAGGTTTTATTTTGTTCAATGCTTCCAACAGCTTTTTGAGGGGATTCCTATAGGTACAGATGAAGAAAATGGGCCGGAAGAGCTGAGGATGGCCAGGGCTGCCCAGCCAGCCGGTGCCAGACCACCCCGGTGCTCAGTGGCGGAGTGTGGTGGAGGTATCAAGAACTCTTGGCCCTGTGGCCTTTCTGATACACCCTTCTGTTCGCGCAGGTTGCATTTCCTGGAATGGAACTAGGCCAGGGTGAGTTGGTTTGTTTCTGAGGATTCTGCAAGATCAAAGCAATACATCGTGGTCTCTCTCTTTCGGGTGGTTCTTCAAAAATCTCTGCAGAGACCACCGTGCTTGAACATTAGAAGCAAGAGAGGGAACTTGCTCCAGAAATGATAACAGAGACTCCTACCCTTGTTTCTAATTTAAGCCTAGACTCACTAATGTCAGCACTTTCCTCTCTGGGTAGCACGGATCCTGTCCTGTGTCTCCCACACACTTCTGTGCCGGCTAAACCAGAAGTCTTAGAGAACAGTTCAGGGATCAGAGTTGGGAACTTTATCCATCTCAAACCTAAGAATGGCCGCTGACCCATGATTTCTTCTAAAATAATGAAGGAATAAAACTAGAAAGTAAGAGAATGTTTTCTGCTATACCATACGCACAGGATTGAAAGGAAAGACAAAGTTGAGACACCAGCTTTGCTGATATGTAGCCGCATGACCTTAGGGAAGGCACACACCTCTCAGGCCCAGTTTCCTCAACTGTGAAACAGAGAAATGTCTCAACTGCAGGAGCGTGATGGGCTTAAGTGACCCGAGTTACATGCGTAGCATTTTGAAAATAATGTGCAGGGCAAATATTACTTAAAATGTCTGACCAGATGTTACTACTGTGACTATTACTACTATTTCTTAATACTTATTGCTTTCCACTGCTATGCTACTACTAACTATTCTACAAAGAATAATCTATCTCAGTAGAAATCTATACTAAATTGAGAGAGTGATGAGTGATATTTCTCATCACTAAATTGAATCCCTCCTTTACATTTTCCCTTATCCAAGTCATAGAAAAAACAAATGCAGTGTCTTTATTACTGGAGATTTTATTTAGCAAGATGACAATGGACAGTTCCAAAGTGTTTCACTGATGGCAAAGTGAGTTTATACCAATTATATTGTTGCGTTAATTCATACAGTATTTCAACTAGGCCCCCTGTGCCAGGCCCAGGGTTGATAACTGGTGAATGCTTTAATCTTCAAACATTCCCATGGCGGGGAAGAGGGAATGAGAGGTGGCTCTCTGCCAGGCACGGGCATTTAACATGGCAGGAGGCTGCCTGTGTTCCTGACCCCAGCAGGATCACATGATTTCTTGGCTAAGAGTGATTTTTATATAAGCTATCTGTTGGGGGACAGCCCTGGTTCAAATTCCTTTCCCCATTTTCTTTACATAGGCCACCTTGTTTAGGCTGAGAATATGGTTAGTGTAATTTTTTATTACTCTGAGACTTCTATTTTTACAAATCTGATTTGGTATTCAGACTTTGCTTTTGGCTGTCAGAATGAAGATGCAGATATGGGCTCTCAGATAATTTCGGCAATTTAGTTCAATCAACATTTATTGAGTATCCTTGAATGTGAGGCAAATTGTGCAGCTCTGTGGCTCCTGTAACATGGGTCAAGGGCTGGGTCCAGACACAGGTGCCCCAGAGCCCAGCAAGGGGAGCATCCCTTCTCCATGCAAATGATGCGTACCCTAAAGAACTTCAGTCCACATTGTTACTACTCTTCCCTTTCTGCTGGGCCATATGCGCTGAGGAACACAGAAATCTTTTTTATTTTAATTGTGAAACATTTCAACTAAAAACATGCTCATGGCTGGCATGTGTAATTGAGCTCCTGAGAGGCCACATCAGGGAGACTTGGGGATGAATCACCCGCGGTCCCTCTGGTCTCACCGAGATCCATTGATGCTTCATAAATCCAAGTCGGTACAAATATAATTGAGTTACCATGCTGAATTAGCTCACATCTAAATGGCATTCATGTCTACAAATGGAATAATTAGAGTCTAGAAAATGGGATATATCAAGTGGCGTCCCAAGTGACAACAGAGAGGCATTTGTATTCATTCAATCAACTGCTTAAAAAAAAGCCACTGTAAGATTTGTCTTAGGCAGGATGATGAGATGTGGTGTTTGAACATTCGATTTCTCTCATTTTTTGTATTTATATTTATCCCCAGGAGGCCCCTTTACTTTTTCTTTAAATATATGAAAGAAAAAAGTCAGCACGATGTTGTTTTTGACCATTTGGTTTAAAAAGAAAGAAAGAGAGAAAGAAAGAAAGAAAGAAAGAAAGAAAGAAAGAAAGAAAGAAAGAAAGAAAGAAAGAAAGAAAGAAAGGAAAGAAAAGAAAGAAAAGAAGGAAAGAAAGAAAGAAAGGGAGGAAGGAAGGAAGGAAGGAAGGAAGGGAGGGAGGAAGGAAGGAAGGAAGGAAGGGAGGAAGGAGGGGACAGACCTAACGCAGCCCTCAGACCTGTTTGTTTTCATCAATTGGGAACAACTTCTCCATTTCTTAGCCAGGTACACTGGCTAAGATGAATTCACACTGGGTAGATTGGGCTGTGAATGCCAGACCGTCCTCTATTTAAAAGTACCCAAGTACCTAATCATAAAAAATAAAGTTTGCATCTTTGTCCAGAAAGGATTTTTATTACTGGTTTTACTTCCAAGTTATTTCACTTGTGATATTTTAAGATATCTGAATTTAATACTCTCTCAATTAACAGTTCAACTCAGCAAATATTATGGACCAGGAAGAAGGCTAATGGCCTCCTTCTAATTCACACTGTAGTTTTCAATCTAATTTACATGCTTAGTTTATTTATTACCCCAATTAAGTTTTGCAAATAGTTTGCAATGAGGTCCCCATGACCTCATAACTCACAATTACCCCTGGGATCTCCTGCCCACTTTGGCACATTTTGAATAATACTGCAGTATCTTCCAGGAAAGGACTGTACTTAGGAAATGATGGATGGTGAGTGTGAGAATCTTGTCCTTAAAATCACAATGTGGTTGTGACTTTACTTAGCCACCTGGTGTCTGGTTGACATTTCTGAGTATTTTCGCTTTGGGTTATTGCTGTTCCCAGTGACCACAGGTCTTGTTATCCCAGAATTCCCCACAGTGGCTGGCCATCAAGTGAATGCTTTGGTATTAGTTACTGGTGAGAGGTCCTTGCTTACATATTAGCGGGTGGCACTGTTTGATGAGAGCCTGAAGAATCTATATCTCAGACCACGTTTCCACTCACCAATTTACTGTAATATATCCACTAAACTTTCAAGTGGACGAAATCCAAGTTAAGACCGTAGTTTAATTAATAGTCTGGTACCGATGCTAATTTCTTAGAACAAGCCAGGCAAGAAGTATATAGGAACTCTCTGTACTACTATCTTTGCAACTTTTCTGCAAATATAAAATTATTTCAGAATGGGAAATTTAGAAAATAATCTTTTCACTGGCAATCCCAAAGGGTAGTGCAGTAGGGCCTCTACAAGAGTTTCCTTTTTACAATCTTAAGAGAAGACCAACCAGAGACTGAGCATGTTGGCAAGGGTCCTGGATGCACGTGAATGAGTGTGTGTGTGTGTGTGTGTGTGTGTGTGTGTGTGTGTGTGTAGGGGAGGAAGCTGGGACAGGGCCTGAGCTGGGGGTCCTGCCCCTGCCATGTGCCAGCCAGCAAGTCCCTGTCTCTCTTCATGGCCGGGTTTTCTCATCTGACAGGGTGCCATCAGTAACGTCAGCATGTCAGGGTTCCATGAGGAACAGATGGGAAAACAATTATTGAGAAGATAAAGAGCTGTATGAATTTTTATTAAACACTTTTCATAGATTGAGATGTTAAGGGCAAAAGAGCTGGGATATGAACAAGACTTTAAAATACTGTAGAAATCATAGTAAGAAAGATCTGGAAGAATCTTAGAGCTATTTAGTCTCATCTACTTTCACAGATAGTGTTTCTGCACCTCACAGCAGCTCAGAAAAACTAAGCAACTCAGCCAGGGGTCACATCCCTGGTCGGGAACAGAACCCACATCCATTTTCCAGGCTGGCTTTCTCACCACTGGGGTTGTGTTTAAGGTCAGCTAAAACAAAGGTGGCACTCAGTGATCTGCTGAGTGTTCCCTTGCCAATGTGGACTTGGAGAGCACCCTTCTCACTTCTGTTAGCCTATCAGTAGGTAGCTGTGATGAGTTTCAAAACCCCAAAAAGGATCACTTGTTAGGGACAGTCTAGTTGTAATGTGGGGAAAATTTGTTAAAATACATGCAATTACAGTGCTGCATAGAATTCAAATAGCCTGATGTGGCTGTCTTAGTTACTTTTCTTATTGCTGAGACAAAATATCTGACATTAGAAGTTAAAGGAGGAAAGGCTTATTTAGCTCACAATTTGTAGAGGTTTCAGTTCATAATTAGCTGGCTCCAAGGCAGAGCAGCATGGCAGAGGAGAAACAGTTCATGGTGGGCAGAAGGCAAAAAGACAGCAAGCAGTAAGTGACCAACAGTGACCCTCTTTCGGTCCCTTATATCCTACCCAGGTTACCCACCCTTAGGGCAAGTAGCACTCACATCCTGGCTGGGGCAGCCTTGATCCTAGCATCGCACACACCATGAGTCAATCTCAGTATCACACCCTTAATCCTGACAGCACATATCTTAGATCCAGCCACCTCAGAAAAGCCCCACCTATGACCCCCGCATGAGCCTTTGGGGGGATATCTAGACACAAGCCATAACTGTGGACCAGCTGCAGAAAGAGACCTCTACAGACTGCCCTGGAAATCTGTCAACACCCTGAAATCCACACTTACCCAAGAATTGAAACACCTCCCTGGGAGTCCATCTCCCCCAGCAGCATCTCCAGGTACAGAATCTTGGGGTCACTTACCTGTTTTTCTGTCACTGTCTCAAGTTAAGGTCCTATTTGGGGTCCTTTGCAGGAGTCTAAGTCTGGCTCATCCTCATAGGTGTCTGAGGTGTTGCTTGAATGTATCTTCCCAAAAGCTCTTTTGTGAGATATTTCAAGAGCCAATGGCCAGCTCCTTCAAGGTCTCGAGGAAAGAGAATTTCTCTCTGTTCTTGTCACACCTGAAATCATGTGAGAGTAAAGGACAAAATAATCCATGTCACTGCAGGTTAGTGGATGTTGGACTGACTGCCCTGCATAAGCCAGACTCCAAAGAACACTCAGAAAATAATCTCCGCAATCGCCATGTTAAGCAGGACTGTGCTCTTACCGTCAAATATTTCTATGTCAGTCACTGTATATTTCTTAGCTGGTTACATGTTTGCTACTCTAACCTGTGGATATGTCCATTTATTCACATATCGTAATCTACCTTGTGCTGTTCACCTAGTGTATGTTAACATCCCATACTGGTAATTTAATTATTTGACTCAAAATAGTCAAATAATCAAATGCAGATTGGCTTAGCATTTTCAACACTGCACCCAGCAAGGCGCAGAGGTATTGAAAAGTGACCTAGTTGAAATCTTAAATAGGCTTTGTCAATTCCAAGCTGGGGTAGGAGAAGTGAGAGTTTGTATCTAAACTAAACAGATTTATTCTTCACCTGGATTCATTGCATCAAAAGACAGATGTGGGAACAGTGGCTCCAACCATTCAGCTTTCAATAGAAAAGTTTTCTTGAGAACTGTGATCCAATGAGACAAAGCTTTGAGACCATCTTGGCTCGCAGTCATTGAGAATTCAGAGAATACTGGATTCATTTATCCAACCACTTATGTGGAAACAGAGACGTGGAATCAGTAGGCAAGATGCAAGTTCTAGCACTTATCTAGGGCAAACAGGGAGAGAATCAAAAGTTCCGGTTTGCCTAAGAAAAAGAATGTATTTCTCTTTGTCGAGGAGAAACTGTCTGTTGCTTTCAGCTGTGCCTAACATGGACTCTAATTCAAATGACTTGATCAAAAAGAAAATGTGCCCTATCATGAGGGGACCCTGAGAGGGACAGCTCCACCAGCAGCTCAGGGCTGTTCTGGGGCTCACAGGTCCTTGCTACATTTCCCCCTTTACCAGAACCAAGATGTCAGCTTTGTCCTCATCCTGGTTCCCTTCCAGGGCCACCACACATACAGGGTCACTTTCACAGGAAGAAAGGGGCCATTTCTTCCTTGCGTCCTTTTGTAAGAGAAGGCATCATATCCAGAAGCCCCAAGAAGAACTCCTACTCCAGGTACATTGGCTGAAACTCAGCCACAATCCTTCCCCTAATCTCAACACCGGCAGTGGAAATGAGGTTAGCAGGCTCAGTTTATCCTAACCAAGACTGACGTTCACACTGTGCTCATGTTCCCTGGAGAGCAGATGTCTAGAGTTGAGTTTAGGTGTGCAAGGAATCAGGGAGGAATAGAATAGTGACCCACAGGGTAGCACACACTCTGTAAAATGACCTGGAAACTACACGTCTAGGATTGGACTCTTTTACTGTCTGTCAGGCAGATAGATGCAAAAAAAAAAAAATCAGCGATTCCAACACCCCACAGGTTATCTTCTTCATTAGTGATAGGAAGGGGGAACTAACATTATTCTAGGAAAAGTTTCCCAACCTATGACTTTACATATGAGTCATGAAGAGTGCTTCACTCATGTGATCATACCCAGAGACTGACAATTAGGTAACTGCTTCTCTGACAGTTTGAGGAAAAGTCCATATACTATGTGTGTGATAAGCCACGGTAGTAAAGAAGAGTCTGAGTTTAGGAAGATCCAACACTCAATCAAGGTGGTCTGGGATGCATTGCCAGAAGATGGGCTACCGATGGGGCTATAGTTTGTAAGATATGGCTCAATCAACATCACTGCATCCTGTAATAAGAGGAAGAGGGTTTAGAAGGACCACAGAAGTTCAGTGAAAACATCGTGGCTGACCTTGTCAGTACCACCATGCAACGCCCGAGGCAGGCTTCTCTGGCAAAGCTACGCTTACAGTGATAAGAGCGCTCACGTTGCCTTACCTGAGATGCCCTCTCTAGTATTACTGAGTATCTGATCATTGAGCTCCCATTACCCCTTCCAATCAGAGTTGGGTGCACTGGACGGTTAATGTGAGCATCCTGACCTGGGACAGGTTTACTTGTGGTAAAACAATGAGTCCATTTCCTGATTCCGTAACAGACACTAGGATCCCTATATGTATCTAGGAGAGTTGTGTGCACCATGCCTGGATGCCAGAATATATACTTCAGTTACAGTTATCTGTCCCTCGGAGATAGAGCTGGTCCAGGTCAGTGGACAAAACCCAAACCTGCAATCCTGGACACTGGAAGTCCACCGAGGCACTGTTGTCTGGACAGAGCCTCTCAATTGATTCTCTGGTCATTTGTTTTCAATATCTTCCATAGTAACTAATTCCCCAGGTGGCCAATTGATAAATTAATAGAAACGCTCTGTTGAACTTTGTTTAATAAGGCAAGATTTCTTTTTTCAGTGCTGAGGATCAAACCCAGGGCTTTGTACACGCTGGACAAGTACTCTACGACTGAGCTACACCTCCGGCCCTCCAAGATCAATTTTTGATGTAAACTCCTTCTACTAATTGAACCTGACAAAATCTACAAAACTTGCCATCATAAAACCTCACTCAATGAAAAGTTCCAGTCTCCAGTTTTTACTTGTGTTTACTACTTTTAAGCTTTAGAATAAAAAGGCCAATCCTGTAAGTTTATTCCAAGTGTTCCATTTTTAGAGCCACTGCTCTGGGATCCTTATCCGCTCAGCTCAACCTCCTGCACCTTCTCCATCTCTACCACCACCTCTGCGATCTAGTTCATATTCAAACTGGGGAGCTGGAGGCTTGCAAATGTCTGCAAGCATCAAGGAGAAATTCAAGTGCTTCCCCAAGACTGTCACATGAAAAAAATCATCTAAGAAGCATTTCAACAAAAATTGCAACCCAAAGCATTTGGATTAACTTCAGGCATCTCATCAAAGCCCTGAGCAATCTGTTCCTCATGGAAAGCTGTTTTGCAACCATGTGAGTGTTGTTCTTTTACCAGATGGAAACTCTTCAGATGTGCCTTCTTTTCCTGAGAGCTCTGTTCTTATTAAAACACAGTCTGTGGTCTTAATTTGTTCAAATTTGCACTCTGGAGCCCCTGGCACACAGGGGGTACTACTTATCAAATGGCAATGAATAGTCACTGCTAAAGGTTGTGGGGTTTCCTGGAGGGAGAAGGTGTTTGCTGCTTTAAACCTGCCACACGCAAGAAATCAAATGCCCGGACAGGTTCATTAATGAATGAAAATTAACTGGGAAAATTAACTTTTCTCCTCATTTCTAAAGAGAACGCTGAAAAGAAAGAACTGTTTATCCTCCACTCTGTCTGCAAAAGGAAGCTGCTTGCTTGCGTTTAAAATTTTGTACAAAGCCGACATCTCTCTCCTAGACTTAATCCTATCTCTGAACAGAACCTGAAGTCTTTCTTGTATTAATGTAAATACCATCTCATAAATCTCAAGCTGAGGAAAAACAGAACTGAAAGCTCAGTGATATTTAAATCAGCAAAATGTAGACCACATGCTCAGCTGTGTTCACACTTTGTTACAATGATAAGCTTTAAAAACCAATTAGTAGAATGTATTATGTATGGACATAAGTACTCTACTGCTAACATGCTGGCTGGAGAAGACCGAGGGAAAAGACGCTGGGTTGCCGTTAGCCCGAGCTGCTACCGAAATTACCCCGGGTGAGGGTGCCTGCTCAGGCATCTGCAGCGCAAGGGGTCACAGTTCGTTATCAGGCACGGTCATGGGAGGGTGGTCTCTGCATCCCGCCCTGAAATGCCAACATCTAATTCTAAACTTTTAGCTCTCTGCTTCAGTGTGTGCTTATTGCTGAAAGTGTGGTCCAAGAACTAGAAGCATGTCACTCTAGAGCCTGAAAGGCAGAATCTTGGCACACTCGCATAATTGTGTGCACACACGCACACACGGGCACACAGGTATGGACGCCTGCTCCTCCAGCCCGTCCCCCACACTCCCACACTTCTGCCCCCAGCATACTGAATCGACTCCCCTCAAGCAAGATCCTTCAGTGTTTGGCATGTACACGGAATGGTGACAGGGGCTGGTGTGTATCACTCTGAAAGTAACTTCCCTTTGGTTTCCCTCATTTCACTGGGTTGTATAGAAAAAAGTATGGGATTCAAGTGATTGTTTATCCGTATACAAAACACAGAGAGGGAATTTTCCCCAAGGAGGAACAGGCTGAATAGTATTAACAGTGCTTTAAACTGTAATGAATTCCCAGTCTAATTCACTGTGAGGTTTCAATTTATACCACATTTAGAGTACTCCAGGTTCAAGTAATCACTGCAGTAATTAGCTTATTTCCAGTCCTCCAAAATAAACCCACTAATTTTTGCAATCAGCCTTCATTTGGTTAATCACCAGTTTAATTGATTTAATTAGTTTGATCTGCAGAATTAGTCAAGTGTAAATACTGTTTTGTAAACAGAGTTTAGCTCCAAGCTGTAAGACAGGGAATTCTAATTCAAACCTAGAGTTAATAACGAACCCACACACCCAGGATTTTGTCATGGAGTACAGTACTTGCAAGACAGAGGCCTGTGGATGTGCTGGTGGATGTTTTGGACTCTGTGCTATCACGGTTATAATATTCACTAAGTTAAGAGAGTCCCTTTCCCAACTAACTCCCGTGCTACGTGGGGGTTATGTGTTGAAGCTTTAAAAAGATTTGTCATTTCTCTTCCTAAATGATCTGGCTCAAATAACTCTACTACTGACAGAGATTTGAATTTCGTGTTATTTCTGCTTGCTCACTGAAGGATATTTTAAACCTTTCCTGAGATAAATTTTAATATCATAATGGAATTTTTGAAGAAAACATGTCTGCATAAATTTACAAGATGTGGCATACACTGCGCAATGTAGAATACTTTATTTTTTTACTAGGTTTTTGATACCATGAATTTGACAAGATAAAAACTTCTTGAATTCAGGGGATTCCCTATAGAATAAGACACACTTTCCATTTAAAATCTCAGCCTGGTATATTATAAATGAACAGAAAATGAGGCAGGAAGCAATTGTTTATGGATTCTATGTTCTCATATTGCTTCTCATTACTGAGCTATCTCCTTGGAATTTTCCACACCTCTGATTTTTCTTAAAAAAAATTATAATTATTTGGACCCACCAGGATTGCTTTAGCATGCTACTAACTGAAATATTTAACCTGGATTGAGAACACTGTAAGCCTGCACTAGAAGCCTGGTACCACAAATGATTTATCAGACAGTTATTAAGAATTCAAAAGAAATCTGACTAAATAACCAAATAGTCAGAAATAACAAATTTAGTCAGAAATCTGACTAAATAACTGGACTGTATCTCCCACGACTTTTACACTGAAGTGGCTGGGGAGACAGAAGCTGGGAACAGCGGGCGTTGAATCAGGCTATGACTATGCGCCCTATTAACAGCTAATTAAAAATCTATTTGTCAATTTAGAAGAAAGGTGTAGTCTTTTGGGTCCCAAACACGATGCAGCATTTCCCTGTAAAGTGTACATTTATCAGGTCTCGGGCTCTGTGCATGGCAGCTCACAAGGCTTTCTTCTGGGCCAAATCCGATTGTAAACGTCTTAGGCTTTGCCAGTCATAATGTCCCTGTCACAACTCTTCTCGGTTGCCCTCATCAATTTGGAAATGAATGGGGGTGGTTGTGTTCCAACAGAACCTTCTTTATGGATGCTGAAATCTGAATTTCATATAATTTTCCCGAGCTACAAAATACAATGACTCTTGCGATGTTTTCAACTACTTAAGAAGGTGGAAGCCACCCTTAACTCACAGGCCTGCAAATACAGGGCAGCTGAATTTGTCCAGCGTGTCCCCAGCCCTGTCCTGGCAAGACAGGAGGCTGCTGAGCACTAGCGGGTGTGTTATTTCTAACTAAACCACTTCAAAGACCATTTCATTATCTGTCATTTGCTATTTCCTATCAATGTCCATGACTGCTCCCTTCTTACAGAAGTCACTTCACACACTGGAGCCAAAAGGTACAGGGGAAATTGGGATTCACTCGGGGGGCTCAGCCAGTGTTAGAGGGAAAGACAAAAAGGACTGGAGACATCTGAACACGAGGTCCCAACACCTCTTCTCCCTCCCCTTCCAGCTGCCTTCAGGGTTCATTCAAATCCTTTTGGTGACATATTTCTGATGGAATACTGCTCCAAATTATTTTTAACTTGATTTCCCTTGAGGTGAAACACTGTCATTCTTGGAAAAGGAAATTGGTTGAAAAGTCACAGTGTGGTTTGTCTAGTTGTGTTCTGTTCTTCCCTAGAATGATTCTAACCCTCGGATCTCTTCTGGAAAGTTTTGCAGAAATACGGTGTGGATATTATCACCCACTTTCCACCACTGCTGGCAAAGCAGCTGGAAGGTCACCAATGGGGCTTGATAATTATGTTTCAATATGCCCTTGATTTCTACAGACTCCCCTTAGGTAAAAGACAAGGAGCTTAAAATGCATTCATCTCAAATTGTTCCATCAGTATTGCTAGAAAATTCCGAAAGACAGCAGGGTTTGTGGCTGTTGTTTCGTAAGTGAGTTGCTCTAACTTGTTTCCTTTCAGCAGCTTGGTAGCAGGCTGGGAGGTTCCAACTGCAGCTCCACAGACCTTCGGACTTCTGAGGTCCAGCTGAGTCTGTCACAGAATGTGCCGGGTGACTTTGGGACAGTCCCACACGCGGAAATGTTCTGCAGCGAAGTGTGATTCCAAAAGGCGAGGTTCTGTTAACACGCGTGGTGGGCATCATCCAACCTTGGCGGACAGACGGACACGTGGAGACAGATTGGGCTGACTGCTGAACGGCAGTACCAGCAAGTGCCGTGTGAGTGGGAACCACCTTTCTTCAATGCTGTGCTTTTGCTAGCAAAGTGCCGAGGAAGGAAACAGAGCTGAGCACAAGGCCAAACAGCATTTCTGTACCGAGAAAGACATTGCTTTTTCATTGTTCCGTACTGGATGACTCTTTTTTAAAACTGAAACCTTCCTGCTCCAGCTTGGCATATTTGTTTGAAATGTCCCTCTGCGGGATTTGTAAAATAAGCATCATTTCCTGACTTCACCCTGGACTCAGGCAGAGGTGGCTAAATAAGGAAACAAACCCAAAACAGAGTTGATGGCTTTGAAAACGTCTCCTTCTATCTCCCAGCTAGGCTTAGATCCAAGAAGATGTGCAATTGTTACGTTTTATTACAGCTTTCCCAAGCCCTTTGGGTATAACTGAACACCTATAAAACCTTCCAACTGTTTCTGCGATAGCTACATTTCCTAACAAGGAGAAGGATTTAAGCTGCGGATTTTAAGCATCTTGAATTTTTAAAAATTCTCCTGGTATTTGTGTGAAATTGGTAAGGGATTCTGTGGGGATAGAAGAAAACTGCATCGTAGCTGAGCTTGCCCTCTTGGGAGTGCCAAGTGTACACAGCAGTAGGATTCAGTCTTAACTTTTTGTGCTACGAGAAGTCCCAAAATTATATGCCAGAGTGTATCTAGGTGAATACATATATTTGGCCAAGCTACCCAGGGCCCTACTCAATTCCCCCATGTTTTTACAGTCAGGATACTTTTCAGATCTTGGGTGCTAATTTGTTTCATTTGCAAAAATTAACTGTGGAAGCTATTTGGTGCTTGCAATGCAATTACCACTAAAGAGGTTTTGGGGTATCTCATTAAACTGAGTCCTGGGTGTTTCTGCCCTTGTGATTTGTGTTGAACTGTTCTTTGTCGATTCCAATTATCAATCAAGATGAATGAATGAGCCATCCACTTGGTGAAAAGCCTATTTCTGCATATGATCAGGAGCCAAGTTGCAAGAGCCTTCGGAGGTGCCTGTCTAGCCTTGGGACGGGTCATTTCTTCTCTCTGGACACACAGAAGGTGCAGGGGCCTGCTGCATTTCTCTGCTTGTTGGGGGTACGCAGGTAATGTGTGGTAGGCGTGAGGGAACACAGATAAGAATGCAGAAAGATACATTTGCGCATTTCTGGACTGCCCGCACATCTGTACATAACTCCCTCCTCTAATACTACAGTATTTTTTTACAATATTTTTTATTTGAAGACTTTCATGTGAGTCACTTTTCCGGGGGGAAATCTCTAATCACTGAGCTAGGAGAAAAACTATGCAGTAGAAAGGAGCCTGATTACATTATTTCAGTGTGTTTGCTTCTCTGAGTTGCCACTGGCCTGCTGTTAACCAGATACTCGGTACCCCTCACAGGGACCAGGGCACCTTGTGAACAGTCCTGTTCCCATCCGCTGCCTGCTGAGTCTGGCCTCCAAGACGGTCAGCGTCCTTTACAGCCACGCTTGCGAGAGCAGGCTGGCATGATGCCACCATGTATGAAGCATGCGTCTCTTTCATGGTTGTTTCCAGGGCTCTTGGGAGCAGACTGGCCATCTGACAAAGATTCTTTGAACTGGGAACTCAAGTGGTTCTGGACAAGCAAAAATTGTCTGTCTGGGAGGCAGAAGGATGGGAAATCATACCAAACAGCAGGTAGAGTAATTTGTTAGCAAATTTCGATGCTTGTATTCATCAGAATGTAACATCACAAAGGGGAGAAGAGCCTTTATCTCCCCAGTTACAGCAGGCAACATCACCTATCAGTCTGAAAGAAACTCAACTGAAAAGTGTGTTTGGTGAAAAAGGAGAGATTAAATCTCTGTCACAGATGTACGATGAGCATTTTCATTTGAAACTGATTTCACGCATGACTGTTGTGAAACACTTGTTCTACAGTTACCTCGTTAACAAAGAAAAATTGTTTTCAACGTACACTGGCATAAATGTTAAAAAAATCAGTTTTCAACATTTAGAAGATAGCTCTGGGGGAATCTTGGGATCCTACCAGTACTTCTTTGGTAGGTAGATTGGCTGGATGTTAGTTTACCTTCAGGAGATTGTAGCAGGCTTGCTGGTGAGCCATTTTTTTAAGTCTATAAAAGTGTTTATGGGGCGGAGGATTTAGCTCAGTGGTTAGAGTGCTTGTCGTACAAGCACAAGGCCCTGAGTTTGATCCCCAGCACCAAAAAACAAGAGTGTTTCTGTCTGTTTTGTTTCAGATCAGCTGAGGGGCAAACCCTTTCTTGGACTCAGCGAGAACATCTGTGGCTACCACAATAAAGTTTTCTGAAGGTCCCTCTGGAAAGGTCAGGGAACTTTAGCAATGAGACTTAAAATGGTTTACGCTCTTTGATCAAATTCTGCCCTTTCTGAGAACCGACTGTAAGGAAACTTGCCTCCACATCTAAAGTGTTCAGGCATGAAGTATTAGTTATAGCATTAGTACTAACAAATAATTTATATTAATTAAACTATCATATATCCAATGGGTTATACCGGATTCGCTGAATGTATTTACAAGTAAACAAATAAGATTGTACATGTTGTAATTATTAACACATTAATATGTTCACTGTTACATAAATACTATAGTTACACCAAATATATTTACAAATTTATACTAACAGGAGGAAATATGTGTATTATATTGTTAAATGGAAATTGCATCTCTAGTAATTAAGGGAATGCAGTCTAGTATATCACAGGAAGATAAACTTCATAAATAGGGAAGACTAGAGTTATATCCATATGTTAAAAGTCTCCGTCTCTAGGTGTGGAACGCTGGGTGAGTTCTCTGCCCCCTCTTTGGTACTGGGGATTGAACCCGGGGCCTTTGCACTAAGCTATATCCCCAGCCCTTTTTAATTTTTTTTTTTTTTAATTTTAAGACACGGTCTCCTAAGTCACTAAGTTGCCCAGGTTGCACTTGAATGTGCAGTTCTCCTGCATCAGCCTCCCAGATTTCCAGGAGGTTCTACTTCTTCGTAGTTTCCAAATAGTCTATACGCAACATGGTAATAAAGTTTAATTTTGGAAAAAAGTAGGCAAAGACATTTGTTGCTGTTGCCAGAGATGGTAAGGAGAGGGAGGGTGTTGTTCTGGTTTATTACTTAGTTCTATCCTTTCTAAGAGAGTGCTGAATCTGGGTGTGGTGGCTGCTCCAGGAAGTCGCCCATCTGTCTCAAACCCTAAATTTATCTTCCTTGTAGGGTGAGGGACAGAGATCCTCTAATCTGAGCCAGAACTCTCAGGGAGAGCCTGAGGTAGGAAGATATTTGAAATGAGAACCTAAGACAGTACTTTGCCTGTCACTTCAGGGTTTTAGAAAAGACCAGGGACCGAGGAACTAAGGGTTGTGTAGCTCCACAAGGAGGAGGCTGGGACCCCCATGAGGTCACTCTGCAGCGGCCAGACATAAGATTACTCCTGTTGGGAAGGGCAGGCAGGGAACCAGCAGGGAAGAGACAGAGCAGGGGACCTGAGGAGAGAGCTGGAGCGAGGGCTTAGCTAGGAAGTAGCCACCGTCAGACCAGAAACCCAAAGTTGCCAAGTTGGAGGGTTCAGTGCTTCTTTTGTCCACTTCCGGCTGGGTCTCCCTTGGCCTCTGGTCACTGTCGCCCGTGAGCCATTGCCTGCACTGTGACCGGGGACTCGGGGGCAGAAACAGCAAACCAGATGAGTTTTGTCCTCACCTGTCATTTTGGGGGAAGCCAACCGGTGGCTTTTTGTATAATTATCACTTGGTTAAAGACCCAAAGAACATTTTAAGACATCTTTTAAGCTACTTTCTAATTTTTATGTAAAATCACATAGCCATGTTTTGCTAGAAAATAAAAAATGTGTTCTTAAAGTTTGGATTTCAGCTGAAGCTTGTATCAAACATGTAAAAATCACCTCTTTGATCCCTGGATGGAATGCCCTGAAGATGCCATCTGCCAGAGACAGGGATCCCTGGTTGACACTGTAGGGGGGCTGTCCCTCCTCTGTGGCCACAGCCTTTGTCTCTCCTTCCAGGTTACTTTCTAATGGGCTCCCTGGAGTTTGTTGCTTGTCACCTAATCATCACTGGGGCAATGATCAGATAGAAGCTGACCATCGTGGCCCACACGTGTAAATCCCAGCATTCTGGGAGGCTGAGGCAGGAGGATTGCAAGCTTCAGCCCAATGTGGGCAACTTGGCAGGGCCATGTCTCAAAATAAAAAATAAAAAATGGGCTGGGGATGCAACTCAGACCAACAGGCTTGGGTTCAATCCACAGACAAACACACAGACAAGAGATAGTTTGATGTGCTCTGATCAGAAGCCAACCCTCTCCTCTTGAACTACCCCCGTTCCCGGGGAAAATGAGGCACCCATAGGAAAACAGGTCAAGGCAATGTAACGGTGTGTGTGGGCGTGGAGGGTGATGGCTTATGCTTTTCAGAAACCTTTTTTCAGCCCAGAAGACTAGCAACATGCAGGGCAAAAATTTAGTTTTATGTGATAAACTCTTATAAAAGCAAAAATCTATGCTTTTTTTGTTGTGCAAATTCTACTTTGGATTTTTAAAAGCAATCCAGAATTTGAAGGAAAAGAGAACTTGAAAATAATAATAGCTGTAAATAGGTGTGACTCCACAGTTACCAACTGCTGCGCGTCCTGCTGCAGGATCTCCACTCATCGCAGAGCCCTAACTTAACGTCCGTCAGAGGCAAGAGTTAATTTCGGAAGCGATTATGGTGGAGGCGTCTCAGAGAAACAGACATCACGGCACAATTAGTCTTCAATTTGTAATTGAGAGTAACTCTCGCGGGACCTGCTCACTGATGAATTTCAAATAAGCAGCCTTCAAAACTACGAAGAAAAATTGCTAATTATAAGCTAAGGGAAAGAGGAAGGTGGGGAAAGCAAAGAAGGGAATCTACAGGATTCAACTGGCGATTCCTTAAAATCCAGAATCATCCACAGTATGTTATACAAAATAACATACTGCCTGGTAGCGGCCTGCAGAGCAGAAATGCAAAATACATACATACATACATAAAATTTAAAAAGGCTCATATGGGATTGACAAAATGCAAAGCGTTGCCCTCGCCTACCAGGAGGAGGCTGTGAATTGGAAAAGGACAAGGACCAGACACTGTAGCTACCTCCTCTCTCTAACATATTTAGGCTTTGGGTAATGCATGCAGAAGGGTCAAAGAGAGGGGCTTGGCCTGGGGCTGAATGGCCACACACTGCCATGGGCTGGGCCAGGGGGAAATCGGCCTCTTGAAGGAGGGTCACAGCCCCGAGATCTCCCCACCAGCCTGCACAGATGAAGATATGCAGGCCAAGTGCAGACAGCTTCCGAGACCTTTGGCTCCGGCAGCCTCCACAGAGGACTGACTTGCAGATCCTCTTTGGGGCAGCTGCCCGTGCGCTGACTGATCGGCGGGGAGCAGAGCACAGTTCCCACTCTTGGCACAAACAGAGGCCTTTCTGCCAGTGGAGCCACCCTACTGCTCCTCTCCTGTTTTGCCAGTGGCTGCAGCCATGGGTGCCCTTAGTAGGTGAGACCTGGACAGCCATTCACCCCTACAGTGGCCACCAGGTAGACGGGCCTCAGGACCCAGCTGAGCCGTAGAAGCCCCAGGGCAATACCCAAAGTCCTAGAAACAATGACCCGACCCAGCCACCTTGCTGTTTTGGACAAATCTCATTAAGCAAAGCTGGCTTGCTACCTAAGAATCTCTCTTTGCTTAGGATGCCCACTGCTCTACTCATAAGAAGAGGAAAATACTTGCGGAAGCCTTGGGAGCTAGAAAGGACTGTGCTAAGCACCGACACGCCTGCCTGCTGTAGCTATTTTGTGCTTTATGTCCAGTCACAGAGTCCCTATGTCATGGGAGAGGAGCTTACCCCCCCAGCTGGGAACAGGTCAAACTCAGCCCAGCCAGGATTCCCCATTCCCTCGACTACCATGATGGTTTCAGGGAAAAGCATGCAATCCCAGCAGCACCAGGTTGTCTTCATGACACCTTTTTTATGTGAATGCTCTGAAACAGAGGGGACCTTCCTTGCTGGATCATGAGATAAAGGACTAGGAAAGCCAAGACCACTTGGGCTGGATGTCAGAATGAGGGAGAGGAAGGAGAACGAGAAGTACACCAAGATTTTTGGCTCAAGCCATGAGAAGGTAGAGATGTCAGTGACAGAGATGGGGGAGGGTTGGGGACATGGCAGGTGGGGTGGGAAAGGAAGAGCTCTGTGTGGTGGGTAGCCGGCTAGGTGCCACTGAGGCTTTCTGAGGAACCAGAGTAAGCCCCAGACTTGTACCACCCTAAATGGGGCGGGGGCATTTATCCATGGACTCATGTGCCATGCTGACTGAGGGGGCCTTTCCAGGGTCCTGACCTCTCACCCCCACAGCACATGCCACACCAGGCTGCCCCTGTGCATGGCCGAGCAGTCTTCTGCACGCCATGTGAGACACACGGCATGTGTGTGGGAGAGTCACCACTGCCGAGTGCAAGCAGACGGCCCAGGGATACGGCACCGGGAATGGGCATCAGCTATGGGTCTCCCATATTTCCAATGAGACATTTGGAGCTGAGACACCTAGAAGTTAAATGGTGGTATTTTTGGAAGAAAGACATTGGGATATTTCGTGGCCTTGAACAGGCCATCGGTGATGCCTCTCTGGTCTGTTCAGGGTCTGCACTATTCACATGGATAAATGGAACTGCACTAACCCAGTTGTTCAAACAATACTGAGCCCCAAGCTCCATGAGGCAGGAAAGCTGCAGGTGCGGCTCATGGGCGTATTCATTAAAGAGCAGCGTTCTTAGCGTGTGCTGCAAGTTGAGTAGGTCTTTGTTGAGTGGATTAATGCAAATGAAGTAGTTCTTGAAGACTGTGCTATTTCTAAGTGACTTTGGGTTAGCTGGTTTGTGTCCTTCATTCCACATCATTGCTCTGGGACTCGACTTGAAGGCCGGAGCTGAATGGACTATTTCATGCCATTACAGTAGGACAGATCATCAGTACCACAGGAGTTTGAAACAGAATAGTGAGTCTGAAACAGAATAGTAATTTTCTGTGGCCACAGGTAGGTGGCATTTGCGTGGACCCTGAACTAAGGCTGAAGGATGGACACGTGGATGGGAACATGGGATTCTTCATGGGAAATGGGTCAGTCAGAGATCACCTACGCGGTGATTTCTTTTTGAAGAAGAATTCCTTAAGAAGAAAATGATGGAAAATCTTTCTGGGAACTTTTCTCCTCTGCCTCCTATGTTTGTGCAAATGTTTTTTGCACAACCACATATGCAAAGGCCCTGGGGAGGGAGGAACTTGACAGGTCTAATGAACTAACAAACTGAAGGAGGGCCAGTGAGGCTGGATAAAGAGAATGAAAAGAGTAGAAGATAAAACCCAAGGAGGGGTACGTGTCTTCGGAGGCCACACTGCAGATTTGGGATTTTGTCCTAAAAGTAGTAGGAAATCACTGCAGAATCTCTCTCTCTCTCTCTCTCTCTCTCTCTCTCTCTCTCTCTCTCTCTCTCTCTCTCTCTCTGATTTTATTTGATTTTTTTAAAATTTATTTTTTAGCACATGTTTGCAATACATAATGACTACTTTCATTACAGGTACTCAGTACATGTATATACCTTAATTCTTTTATCCATCCCCTTCTCCTCCCTTCTTCCCTCCTCTCTCTGTCTCATATGAGAGAAACCTATGGTATTTAAGCTTGCATAGATCTCTGAGTAGGGATGTCCGATGCCCTTGACTGACTATCTGACTTGAAGGCAGGCTGGAGAGGTTGAGAAGGTCTGTGAGTGAGACATGACTGTAATTCTGGTCCTGAGGCCTGGCCCAGAGTTGGTGCCAAGGGTATGGTAGAAAGTGGGTATGTTTGCAAGAGATTTGGGGTGCAGATGTGACAAAATCATCTGGATGTCAAAATGAGGGAGAGGAAGAGTACGAGAAGTACTCCTAGATTTTTGGCTCAAGCAACAAGAGGGTAGAGATGTCAGTGATGGAGATGTCAATGATGGGAGGGTGGAGGACATGGTAGGTGGGGTGGGGAAGGAAGAGCTCCATGTGGACGTGGTAACTGGAGATGCACAGAGGGGGTTAATCGGGAGGTGACAGCAGAGAGGTTTGGAAGTAAGAGAACATACCCACTGGGACACTCTGGGCTGATTCAAATTGCGTTCAATATTTATTGATTTGGGGAATAGTAAAATGTTCTAGGTTCCTAGCAATTAGGAATTCTTGTAAAACAACGATAGTGTACAGTTTTATAAATTTGCCTGGCATCCTACTCTTCTTGTGTGCATGACAGCAAAGTTAGGTCAACTCTTTTCAGTACTTCCCTTTAGAATGTAAGTCCTTTAAACACAACTAAGAACCATTTTTGGAGGGTGCTGGGATCAAACTCAGGACCTTGTACTTGCCAGGCAAGTGCTCTACCATGGAGCTAAGTCCCCAACCCCACACCATTTCTTTTATTTCCCCCTGAGCTGGTGTTTAATATACAATTCACTCTCCTGGCTCCTCAGGTTTCTAGTGTTAAGATACACACAAATACAAAGCTAGAAAAAAATAATCAATGTTAATAGCAGTCAGATAATGAATGCTTTTTATGTTCTTTCCTTAAATTTTTCAGTGTTTGGAGGGAACCTTTCATAAATTAATTCTATGATATAACTTTGAGAGACTGTGCATCTTTCTAGTTCATACTAGATTAGAAAATAAAACACAGCATTATACAAAACACCAACTAGAACCTGGAACTACTGAATTTATAACTACTGAATTTGCTTACTCAACACACTTGTTGAATGAATAAGTTGTTGTGTGAATAAAGGGCAGATTCATCTACTCTTATATTTTTTCATTTTATAATGGTAAAGTACCACCTTAACTCCTCGGTACTTTATTCTTAAGAATTGACATACATCCATATTCTTTCTACCTAAGGAATTATAAGATATAAGGAAGAAAAAACCAAGGATGTTCTATGTGTATATATGCATACATACAGATATGTATATTTAAATATATGTGTATAGAAATATTCATACATCTATATATATTAAATTTGCACAGTCTTTCCAAATCTGAGACACAGAACAGTACTTTGATAATCTTTATAATAATTGTTTATGGATATGTTTACACCATGTCAAGAAATATCCAGGAAGTTTATCTTAAAAAAAATTTAAAAAATTGTTGCCAAGCATTGTTCAAGCAAACAATTTATGGGCAAATCCCACCATCTTCTTTGCCCAGTGCCCCTGCAATGCCATGACTGAGTAGGATGTGAACGTCTGCCGGTCAGCATGACCCACTGAAGTTCATCTCTGCAAAGGGTTGAGTCTCTGTAGTACTTTCTCAGACATTTTCACACACAGTCCATTCCATACAATCTGAGATGGTCAGTAACACCTACTCAGGATCTCTCAGAGTCTCGCTGCTTGCAAGATGATGGAGTAAAGTACACCGGAGTGAAACAGACGTGGAGTCCAAGCCTCAGCTTCACCTCTGACTTTCTGTATGAGTTCAGGCAGACTATGTCACCTCCCCAAGTACCATGTTCTTCATCTCTAAAGAAGGGATAATTCCAGGGGTGATAATAATCTAGTTCCTCCCTCAGAAAGTCGAGCTGGCCTGTACCTAGCACATAGCAAGGGACTAAGAACCTCAGGGATCGCTATGCTTGATCAAAAGTAAGTAGGTACAAACCGGTCCGTGGAAGAGTAGAACTTATCACTGTTTTATTGGCAAACACACTGAAGTGCTGAAGGTTAAGTGATGTAGGGAGTGTCCAATGGCTAACGAGTGGGGGTGGACCCCTGCTTCTTACACCCACCTGTCCCTTCCTCTCAAATAGGAACATAAATGCCCAGCCTGCCCATGGGTGGGTTCATGATAAATATTTGGTGGGATTGTGGCAAATTTCCAAGTGATCTGAATATCTCTCTCTTCTCAGTCAAAAGTGGTAACACTAAGGTTCTTCTCTCCTCACTGCTACCCTTCAATGAAGGGAAAATGGAAATTCACTATTGATTTTCTTTCCCAGAAATGTTGGTGCTGGGTATTGGCTATTGGTTGATCTTAAGCAAAATGCACATCTGAGAAATAGTTTGCTTCCAGGACTAAAAATAAGGCATAATTTCTTCCATATCCCATCGCCATTAATCAAGAGGATAGGACTGTCATGGACACCTTTGCTCCTTAATTTATACCCCTTATAAAACAATAATGATATTATTTTAGAATTACAGAAAAATAGCATAAGCATGGCTCTGAAATCACACTAATGGGATACAAAAATACTGCTAATTACTTATGCAAATGACCAATTAGAACAGAAAATATTGAGGATTTATACCTTCTAGACACTGCAAGCAACCTCATCTAGTACTGTGGAGCGGATATTCCCTCCACCATTTTCTAGATGAAAAGTCCGAGGCTCTAAGAGGGTAAGTAACTTGCCCAAAGTCACAGCCGATAAACGACAGAGCAAGGCCCTTGGCTGTCCTTGAATTCACCATTCCTCCCATTTCATCACAGCTCCCTTCTGAATGTGGCTGGGATTAATGTGGTCCATGTGACATAAGGATGTTCCCACACTGAGACCAGCGTGGGTTGATGAGGGAGACCTGGGCCCAACTCTAGAGAAACCCACTCTTTCTGCTTGCCATCAAATGCCATGTAGCAGGGAGAAGTCCTTTGAAACTTGAAGGCCTTGGAGTTCTTCTACTCAACTAAGCCATCTCATGGGCTCCTCTATTTCTAAAAGTGTATTTATTTAACTTTAACATGTAACCATCATGCTTTCTTGGAGATATCTGTAAGTGCTGAAAAACATACCCCAAAGGGTCTATAAATTGGAAAGAAGCAAATTAATCTGCTCAGAATATTATATCTAGTTTCAAGACATTTTTGAGACTCTCAAGTGAAAAATCAACACAAAGAAGCAAGAGTATCTTCTCATGATTTGGAGGGTGGGTAAATTAGTGCAGTCCTTTTCAAGGACAGTTGGGCAATTTCTTTAAAAATCTGACCAGAAAATCTATTTATAGAAGTTTACCTTATAGTTACAAGGATATCCAGCAGCTACATTTGTATACAAAAAGTGCATAGAAAGATATTCTGTGCAACGCTGAATGAAACAGCGAAGGATTTAAAGCAACAGACATCCATGCTAATACGGGACTGGTTATTTACACTGAGATACACCCACATTACACAACACCGTGCTGCTATTCAGAAAAATGAGGCAGACGATGTGGACCAATACGGGACATTCCCAGGATACACTGCTAACTCTTTAGATGCTGGACAGCGTGATCAGTATTGTGCTACTGATGGGGTATACTGCTCATACTTGTGTACAAAAGCAATACCTCTGGAGGGAGGACCTGGGACAGGGTAAAACAGAGAGTACCTGTTTAGTTGTAGTTGGATTTTTTGCACGCATATATATTTCTAGTTGAATGGCAGAGGATGGATGATTGGATGAATGGATAGATGAATGGTGGATGAACGGGGTGGGGAGACAAAGCTGAGAGGGAACCGTGGTTGTTACATGAGCAGAGCAAAAAACAACCTGCTTGGCCAGTGCAAAAACCTCTAACCAGGAGCACATTTACTCAACACAATCCACGATCACCTAACGAATCAGCAGGAAGAACTACAGCCACCACCCTGTGAGGGTTCCATGTGCATTATTTCACTTCATCCACCTGGGAGCCATAGAGCAATGTGACTGCACATAAACCCGAATCTCCCTTGCAGAGGGGTACACTGGGGATCGGGGAGTGGAAGCAACTCATCCAAGGGCACAGCTGGCAAGTTTTGAATCCAGGCTTGCTGATCACAAAGTCACTGACCTGTTTATCCCTGGCTAAAATCAATGGTGACACTTCAAAAAATTATAATTATATACCAATGGATGTTGCTCACTGACAAACTGTGAAATAGACATGTCCCATAGCATTCTCTCTAACCGCAGTTAACCCCTTTCGGACTGTTTTGAAGGTCAGGAAAGTTAGGCATTGTCCTTGAATAAACTCCTTCAATAAAGCGCTCCCTTTACCCATTAGCTGGGCTCCTATTCGCCTCATGGGATAGAATGGGAATGGTGGGCAAGGAGGCGGGTCCCCACCTGCCCCGAGTCCTGCACTGTCCTGACTCAGTCCTATTGCTGAAAGAAGCCTGCAGCCTGAAGCTCCCGCCCGGTGTTCTCCAGAGAGCTCTTCTACACCTGGGGCATAAAAGGCCTGCTGCGCTCTAGAGGATGCGCTCAGACCTACACGCACAAGCCTGCGCTCCTGTCGTGGGTCTGCAATGACTTTGATAACAGCAGCAACCAAAGAGCCCTCAGCAGCCTCCAGGAACAAAGTGATCACCTCATCGCCTGGGCACACGGTGGTGCAATCACTGTGCTCACCTGAGTCTGGCAACAGCGTGGGCCGCTGCTGTCCCCCCGCCCCCACACTTCAGAGGCTCTACCTTGGTGTGGCGGAGACTAAACATTGTTCTTCAGGACGGGGTTACTTTGAACATAAGCTCCCCAGACCTGCCTGAATCTAACTCCAGGCAAGTAACTCAGTACAATGCATTAAAAAAAATTATTTTTCTTTGTGCTTAGTACCATTACATGTTCTTGGGAAGCAACCGTGAATATTCAAATACCGTAATTGTAGATGATTTACATTGTTTTGAATTAACTAAAATTCCGTTGTTAAGCACAAATACTGCTCCACTAAATCATCATGCTTTTAATAGGTCCACGTGAGCAGGTTAGCGAGCACATTAGGATTTATAACGCTCCTGGGGAGTTGACCACTGTATTATGCTTCCTGCTGCTAGGTAATATGCATGACACATTTCTGGACACTAATTCATTTATTTAATAGTAACAGTATGCAAAAACAGAGTTCACAATGAGGCTGACAAAGGAGGTATAAAAGTTTTATTAATCCATAGCTAATCAAAGGCCAGTGGAAGGCATATAATGGTGGCATTTACAGACCATATCGAATGTGAATAAATTAAATTTTTGTTTCCTAAAATCTTACTAATAGGATGTATTCGACTTGAAACATTTACACTTTTTAATTACAGAGGCAGGCTGGTTTCTAGCTGCACTTTGCGTAAAAGCCACAACTTTGCAGCCAGGATCTACATAAATCCTGTCGTAATCTGTTGTCTCGAATACAATCAATCAGAACACGAGCTGCCTCGTGCTTAAAAACTGCCATGTAGTTCATTTTATTGCTGGGTTAATTATAGGTTGTCCATCATTAGACAGTTATTTTTCTCTGAAAGACGAATAATATCTATTTTTATTCCATCACCCTGATCACTACACAAAAGCAAGTATCTAATGCCTTTTAAGAAAACAATTTTTCAGTTTAATGACTCAGTTATGCAACAAATCAGAGCAAAGCAAGCAAGAACTTGAAGTACAAGTGAAGGACAGGACTGGGAGGCCAAGAGACACCAACCTCGGGGAGAAGAATTATTTTCTCAGCTTTAGTTCAGCAGTATATTCTGGGAGAATATTTGCTCATCATCTCCAATTCTAAACATAGGGAAATAAGATAAAGACTTCCACAGCATCAGCCTTTTTCTATTCTGAATTCCAAGCACATGCCCTTGCTCAGAGTATTTTGAAGCAATCGACTCACTCTAACATAATAGCCTTAGATGAGGATTGTTCTCATATTGAAGGTGAGAAAGAGATTGCAGAATTCTCCATGGCAGTATTTTCCTGCGTGTATTTTGCAGAGGATAAGCTAAAGAGCTTTTTGGATATTAGGAGGTTTTTATATTAAAGACGGGTTCCATGGTCAAATGAGTCTGGGGGATGCTGGATTAAACAAAGCTGTGTAAACATGTATCTTTACTTTAGGTTTTCTTTCTGCCGTCAATACACTGACAGATGTGGTCAAACTCAAGGCAGGGAGGGGCAGTGGTCCAAAGGGTTTCTTAAATTATTTGCTTGTGGGATTTTTTTACTGAGAAGAAGTCTACTTGGGAAATACCAACATAAGGGTTATGGTCCCACACTATCAGGATACACCAATGGCTCTCGGGTCTTTCTTTAGAGGGTCTCTAAATGCTGCCTCCACCTGTTTGCTGCCTATTGTTAGACACCACTCCTTCCCCCCCCCCCGTCTTCACCTCAGAGACTTCACGGTTGGTTTCCAAATCACATATACCTCTCAGCTCTCTCACACACACACACACACATGCACACACACACACAATCTTCCTACACTAGTCCCTAACCCACAGGATCCTGGGAATCCCTGTTACTCAACTACTCAATTTAGGAGAAAAAATAATGTTTATGAAAAACAGAAGACAGGCATTTTGGTTTACATTCAAACTTAGAAGAATAAACTTTAAAAGGTGGTAAATATTTTGTAGTTATTGTAAGGCTTATAGAAATCTCTATCACTGTGTAACCAGGTATGTGCAGACATAAAAGAAATCCCCACCCTCAAGATCAGAATCCGTGTTTTGACAGAGCAGAATACAATTAATTCAAAAAACAATATTGACACTTTCCTAAAATATCTACTAGAATAAGTAAGTTTAGTAAAGGTGACAGGATACAAGGTCAATATTCAAAAATCAGCTATTTTTCTATAGAGCAACAGTAAACAGTTGGAGATTAAAAATTTAAAACCAGTATGAAAAGTCAGGTACACACTTGTAACCCCAGCACTCTGGAAGCGGAGGCAGAAGGATTGAAAGTTTGAGCGCAGCCTGCACAGTGCAGCAACTCAGCGAGGCCCTGTGTCAGTATGGAAAGTTTTAAGATGGCTGGGGTTGTAGCTCAGTGCAAAGGCCCTGGGTTCAATCCCCAGTCCCATAACAAACAACGACCAGGATTATTTACATAGCATTAAGAATATAACACTCAGGAATAAATCTAACAAAATGAGCATAAGAGCTGCGTGACAGGAATGATAAAACATTAATGACAGAAATAAAAAAAAAAGCCTCAACAACAGAGATCTAGAATGTGTTCACAGTCTGGAAAATTTGACACTGTTAAGATCTTATTCCTTCCAAGTTAGTCTTTTTTTTTTTTATTGTAAATTTTATGTTTTATTTAAAGATTTTCAACATAAAAAGAAGATAAATACATATAGATTACATTATGATGACCAAGGCAGTATTCCACACAATAAAATCAAAACCAAAAAAATTTATAAAGTAAATGTACTGGCACCGAGCAAACATAAACTTCATATTTAATCCAGGCTGTATATACATAA
>PVJO010012565.1:0-55026 GCA_004026905.1 Hystrix cristata | reverse complement strand
CATGTAACTAAATGTCATACTTTCCTTCCACAGTGTGTATGTTCTTCAAAACAATGTGTTGTGCATGGTACATAGAATTAATTTAGCATGTCAATTTAAAAATATTAAAATCAAGGTCATGGATGATTTACTCTTCAACATGCATTCTCAGACTCTTTTATTCAAACATTTCTCAAGTTCTTTTCCCCTGATTTCTTAGCCAGTTCAAAACCCATAAGCCACCTGGCAAATAATTGCACTGTGGCTCTGGTTCAAATAACTTTTTCAGTTGATTCTTAGCACTAGTTCATGAGATGGGTGAAGCAAACATTTTCTTACTCTCTCATTTTATGGGCTGATAAATGGATACTCAGGGGGATGAACTGACTTGTTTGAGATCACACAGTAAGGGGCTTGGAGGCTTTCTGGATCCATGGTTTCCAAAATTGTGTGTGTGTGTGTGTGTATGTGTGTGTGTGTTCTTGCCCTTGGAAACCTTTGTTGAAACAAAATCTTACTGAGTGGCATGAGCACATAAAACAGAACAAAAGCTGAGCTTCTTGGCTAGGGGTTTGAGAAGCAGAATTCTGGGAGAGGCAGCTTACTCTCCTCACCAAGAATAGATTGAACATCACTACACTACACCCTCACTCATTAATTCATTCAGAAAGTGTGTTCGGTGAGGTTTGTTTTGTTTTTCTGTTGCTCCTGTAACAAATTACCACAAATTCAGTGACTTAATACAAATGCACTTAGAAATTTTCAGAAATCACAAGTCTGAAGTAGGGATTACTGGACTAAAATCAAGGTGTTAGTGGGTCTGTATTTCTTTCCAAAGACTCTGAGTCAAATCTGCTTCTTCCCTCTTCCAACTTCTACAAGCCACCAGCGTTCCTTGACCCCCAGCTCCTTCTCTGTTCTCAATGCCAGTGGTGCCAAGCCAAGTCCTTTTCCTGTCATTATCTCTCTGACCTTCTTCCATCATTTCATTTTGCCCTGACCAGAGCCAAGAAAGAGTCTTCGTTGTTAAGGACCTGGTGAACAGATTCTTCCAAGCCCCAAGAATCCAGGACAATCCTTCCATCTCTAGGTCTTTGCCTTCATCACATCTGCAAAGTCTATCTTTCCATGTAAGATAATAAAGTCACAAGTTCCAGGAGTATGATGTGGGCACCTCTGGGGCCATCACAATGCCTACTCAGAGCTCCATTAATGGGTGGGACATGTGTTACGCTTGCCATCAAGGAAGCCTGCAGGAGGCTCAAAATAGGCATGCTGGCAGTAAGAATACATTGTAAGTAATGGCCTGACAGTCTGGGAGAAACAGGAAAACTAAGAAACAAACAAAAACTAAAATAAAATTTTAAAGACAGTCATTCAAACAAATACAGTAATTTGGAACAACTGTATGTAGTGGAGAGAAGTCATGACAACATAACTGAGATGCTTTGCAAGTTGTCCCTTTACTTAATGAGCATGAATCACCAAAAGAAAGGGAAGCTTAATGCTTCAGCACCTGTTTAAGAGATCATGAACGTATGTGGGCCATACTCTAAAAAGGGCTCTGTTCAGAATAATTAATACTGAAAATTCTCCATATAAAGCAGTAAATTTTGCATTTTTTAACTCTCCAGGAACAATGATGAAGGAGGTGTTAGTACTGCTGTACAGAATTCTCAGTGCTTCTAACCTGATTGCTCCTCTATCCTAATGTTTAACTACGCTAGAATGAATTGTTTAATTTTACAAAGGGGGAGTATTCCTTAAAGGTAGCAAAGTATGTGCAAAATCAAATTACAATGTGAGTTTATTTACAATGTCTATGAAAGTACTTAAAGAAATACAGATTGTTTTCAGAGATATTTGAATTTTATTGAATTAGCACAGATTTAATTTTAGCCTTGACCAGGTAGTTTCCTATCAAATGGGCAAAATCATATCTTTACAGATATTTGTACTTCACTGAAATAAAAAGAAATGTTGCTGTCCAGGTGAAATTATTTTACAATTATATAGCAATCTGTGTTAATGTATTTTAAGAAACTATCAAAGGGCATATACTAAAAAATATGATCATCTGAAAAAGGTAGTATATTCAGCCATGCGTGGAATATGGAACAAACTTGTCTCCACATGCTTGGTATTTGCAAAATTATTAAAGTTCTAGAGATGATGCCATTAAAGTGCTCACAAATGATGTAACAGATTTTTGTGAGTTTTGGGACAGTATGGGGTAGGTAAAAATTACAGAAAATATCAGTGGGCAGACTTGAGTTTATATCCTGATTTTACCAAATCTCTCTGTAACTCAATTTCTTCATCTTTAAAATTAGGATATGTGAAAGTTAAATTTTGTTCTATATTAGGTACCCAAGATGCTTGATATGTTGTAAATATTCAAAAATTTTAGCTTCATTCATTGCATTGTTAAAAACAAAGAAATAAAAAACCTTGTACTATCTGCATCCCCTTTCCAATATCCTGCCATATAGTGCTGAGGAACTATGTTCACATCTATTGAAAGCCAGACCCTCCCAGTTGAGAACTCAGTTTCACACCTCCCTTCCACTTGAGGTGGTTGCTCCTGCCTTTCCCTGTCTTCTGACCTGCACCACCAGTTGCCTCCTCCCACGGGATCATCCCCAGAGGGATACAGACATCCTGGCAGTTCCACCATCTGACAGATAAAGATCTCTTCACCCCCCCCACTTCCTTATCCACTACCACTCCACTTTGCTCTTATTCATGTATTTATTTACATGCTCTTATTTGAAGGAAGTCCCTTAAAAAAAGTCATCCATGGTCAGTTTCTGGTTGCTTTATCCTGTACTTTCTAAAACCCATTTTCAGACTGGCTTTTCTCCATACTGCTTCAATAGAAACGATCCTGAAATACATGTCAGGACATTGGCACTAGTTTTTCTTTCTCTCTCTGCAGTACATCTCCCACAGATCTCTGTACGGATGTCTTTGTAGCTTCATCCAGTCTTTGATAGAATATTACTTTTTCAATGAGGCACCTGCCAGTCACCTTATCAAACATTTCAAGCTGTTTTGACTCATATTGCATTCCAAGAAGGAAGGTGGTAAAAGCACTTGCTCCGTGGCCTTTTCTTTAGGCTTAGGGATGCCAGGAGATTTTTAGGTCCTCCATATAATCCTCCTTGCAACAAAAACTCCAATGTGTACCAGCACACTCATACTTCATGTAATAGTGTCCTGCTGAAATTTTGTTAGGTAAGCGAGCAAGCACTTATATGTGCTTTACTGTTGAAGCTGGCACTGGCTGAAGAGAGCTGCTTGGGAAAATGGATGGAAGCTCATCGAATACTCAGGAAGGACTATTTCATTGGCAATACAGGAGCTGAAGGAGTGGGTCTGCACACTCAACCCAATGTCATCTGTCATTGCCACACATGTCCCAGGTGTTCAGTGACTGGCAGATGTTAGATGTAGCCTGGAAGCCGTGAGACATCTGTCTTCTGAGCGGAAGCTCTTGCTGCCTGCTCTGGGTCATTGTTTAAAGCCCAGTACAGGTCTACCTTGGAGACAGCACATATTCGGTTCCAGACCACCACAATAAAGCAAACAGGGCAATAAAGTGAGTTACACACAGTTTGGTTTCCCAATACATATAGAAGTTACATTTACACTATATTGTTATCTGCCAAGTGTGCAATAGCATCTTGTCTAAGAAGTAGTGTACATGCTTAAAAATACCTTATTACTAAAAAATGCGAGTGACCACTTGAGCTCTTGGAAAAATGGCACCAATAGATTTGATCAACACAGGCTGTAAAAACTGCAGTATCTGTGAAGCAGAGCACAGTAAAATGAGGCGTATCATTTGGTGCGGGGGGTGATGATTTGGGTATCTTGTGAGGGTGACTGTCAGTGTGAACCTGAGATCCCTGCTGCTAAAAGACCAGAGCAGGCACCGTCATTGCAACCCCCTTCACTTGGCTCTACTTTTTCTTTTTGGACCTGCTATATAACCCAGTTACACAGGTCACCTTCCCTCAATTAGAGCGGAGCTTTAGGGCAGAGATTTCTGTCTTTTGTTCATTTTATATCCCTGGCAATTAGAACAATGCCTGGCATACACTAGTGCTGAATAAATATTTGGCGAATGAATGAATGAACAGCTGTTTAAAAATATTTATTCAGTGCCAGCCATAAGTAACAATTTTAACCTTCATACTTCCTAAGTCCTAGCATATGACTATTATTCTTGGTGAGATTGGCCAATTTGCGCCTCCTTTAGGGAGGCTTCCCAAACCATATCAGGAAAGAGGGGCTTCGAGAAATATACTTAAAGTGAGTTATATCTTAGCAAGGCCAATATAATAGAAGGCCAGAATTTTATAAATATTTACACATGTGAAGACTATCTTATTGGAGGAATTTTTTTTTTTTTTTTTTAAGACAAGGTCTTGTTATGTAGTACAGGCTGGCCTTGAACTCACTATGTAACTCAGGCTGGCCTCAAATTCGAGGTGATCCTCCTGGCTCAGCCTCCCAAGTGCTGGGATTACAGGCATGTGCTACCACACCTGGGTAGAGGAAATTTTCCAAAAAGAAAAGCCCCTAAATAAATAATTTACACAAATTGGTCATCATGGTGATCTAAAGGGGATGCTAATATGAGGAATGTGACCCCACAGTGCTCAAAGTACCCTTAAATGAAATTAAGCAAGAGCCCTGCTAACAAAAGAGACTACAATGGTAAAGGAATAAAAGGTGTTTAATTTTGTTTACAAGCCACCATATCTACATGGCTAGCATTATACTGTTAGAAATTTTAGCAAGGAATAATTATCCACTTGATCCAGTGTAATATCTAGTTAGTGTGCAGACATTAATTGAAAATAATAATTCGCTTCCTTTTAACATAGGGCTAGCTATGTAAGATTTCTAGCCACGTGCATCTGGGCTTTTGTGTTAATTTTAAAATGCCGCAGCTCATAAAAGAAATCACACATATTTTAAAATATCTTCGCATCTCCCTGCCTTTGCTTATGCTTTTGTCTTTGCTGGCATGGTCATCTTCTATCGACACTTGCAGACTCCCAAATCCAGCGGGAGACACATTTTCTCTCTGGCTTATTCTTGGTGCTGCTTTCCTGCCACAGGCTCTCCCCTCAGGGTTAATTGATTAATTGCTTTCTTCTCTGTGTTCCCAAAACATTTATCACAGGGTGTGGATGTTATTTATTTACCTGCCTCTGAGTTTCAAGGGCATCTTTATCATCTTGGTTTCCCTAGTGACCAGCATGGTTCCTGTCTCATGATACATGTTCAATAAGTAGTTATTGAATTAGAGTACTGGAATACATTTTTGCGTGGCCATTGGTTCATCCAGAAACTGTTTATTAAGGTTTTTTTTTTTTTTTTTTGTAATATGCAAGGTGCTATGTTATGTGTTACAAAGATAACTGAAAAAAGAAATCACATACCAAAGTTTATGAAACTCTACAGTATAGTATAATAAGGAAAAATAAATCATGCATAAAATAACTGTAATACATGGTGGAAAGTGTCATTTTCACACAGGGCTGTGTGAATGTATGTGTGTGTGTTTGTATATTTGTGTGTGTGTGTGCTTACTTTCTGCTGTGATTTAAAAATATCTTCCTACTGGCTAAAGGAAATATATATCCTCATTAAATGGCTAAAAAACATTCCACGGAATTCTTTTGTTGTCTCAGAAATTAGGTTAAATTTTATCTTAGATCTAAAAATACACCTCTCTCCCTCACTTTAGTTTGGTGAGTTGTTGTAGATGATGGGACTAAAGCACGGTTCAGGGGTTATGCTGCTACTTGCCAAATAGTCTACTTTTAAAATAGTAAGAGAAAGTTTCTTTTGGTGCCTTGAGGTATGAATTTTATGCATTCCCTAGTTTTTAGAAGTCACCCAAAGTGATAAATCCTTCACATGCTGCTACAAGTAATTCTAATTGCCTTAGGAAATTGGGTATAGAAAGCTTTTGACAAAAGCTTTAACAATAATGTCATTGAAAGAATAATTTCAACAAGATTTTAACTGGGACTTTTTTTTTAATTTGGTGAGAACAGTTTGAATGCTTAGTATTTAGCTATTTAATACCTTTTGTTTTTTAGTATAATGATAGATTGGCCTTTTCCACATCAGGACATAAGTTGTTAATAGTTTGTGTGATTACAGATTTTAACCGACGGGCATCAAGAAATTTTTCTGTTTTTATTTAGACTTGGATTATCGCTTGCATTTATCTTCAACTGCTCCTATTTAATCCTCTCGTCAAAACTAAAGAGATCTGCGGGAATCCTGTGACTGATAATGTAAAAGACATCACAAAATTGGTAAGTAAAGAATGCTTCTCAGTAGCTAAGATTCTCTTATGCTTCTTGATGAAAGAATTAGGATTTCCTCATCCCAGATTTGTATTCTTCTAAGACAGGACAGGAATCATTGAGTTATTCTGAAGAATCTCTAGAGATCAGATAGGGAGATGTTTAAGGTCTGGGAAGATTTATTGAAAAAGTTGGCCCACTGGACACCATGGCAATGACTGTTCCTTTGCTGGTCTTGTCCTCTTGGTCACAGGCAGTGAAAGAGATCACTGTGTGCTAATGTCCTGGCGCCTGCATGTTCCTCATTATCATGAGAGTGGGTTCCTCAGTATGTTCGTGTCCCCTCCACGTGCCTTCCTGTTCTCTACCAGGCTTAACAACAGGACACCTGTTGTTTTCCTCGCTCCATCAGCATAAAGACTGGCATGTGATGGGTGGGTATTCGCTCCCTTCGAGAAGTAGTTGGAGGAGCAACTTTTGCCTAAATGTGTAACAGACTCGCCTCCTACATGCACCTTGTTGGACCTCTTTCCTCATCAAAGTGCATTTGCACTGCTGTCCCTTGCTCACTGTCCGTCTCCTGCCTTCCTTCCCTTAGTGTTTATTTTAAGACTCAAACCAGGGAGAATATAAGGTACCAAGACCATATTCTTCAACTCTCATGGTGGAGGGGAGATTTTTCATATGTATTTGGGGTATTGTATGTGATTTCAAGATGAATGATGTTTGAGAAGCATTTTTGTAAGTTCGTGGCTCAAAATAGCCAATTAAGTGGCCCTTTGTTATTTGAACACTGGAGATACACGAAGAGGAAAGCAGTGAGGTTGTATGGAGAAAAGAAAGAAAAGTGTCCTTAATGAGATGTTAGTATATGGAGTAGAAAGGGCTCTATTTTTCTTCCCTACTTGTGATATATATTCTTGGTTTACATGTTTTATTAAAGGTTCGTGGCAGAACTTAAAAATGGAAGTTTAATTTTACAGCTGAAGTCTGGCTGGCTTAGCCTCAAGAAACTGATTCAGAACATTTGAGAAAGGGTTCCAGGTGTCTATATTTTTCATGACTTTCTGAAAGAATGTTTAAGAACCATTGCTGTAGATGGTCTATTCTATCAAAGTTTAGAGACCAAAATATGTCTTAACCCTAATTTAATCTCAATTCTTATTATGGACTAGCTATGTCTATATTATATATCTTTATAAGGATGTCAGGTTAATGCAGAACTCTCAAGTATGCCTAAGTAGGTCCCTGGGAAGTAACACCTCTCATGGAATTGTGTGTGCAATGCCAGGAGCGGGGAATGAGCTGCGGGGACTTGTGCTGGTCCTGGGGAGCAAAGTTCAAATAGGTGGTAGTGAAACACAGTTGAAGGATGGTGGTATGTCTGACCGCAGAATGAGCATATCTGAGAGTCACATGATAATTAAGAAAATCTTGTGAGGCTGAGGCAGGATGATTGCGAGTTTGAGGCTAACCTGGGCTACAAAGAAAATCTCAAGGGGAAAAAAAAGAATGAATGAAAAATAGTTTGTCAGCATCATTATTTTTGAAGTATTTAAAGAATATGACTTAATAAGTACCACTTCCTGTGAAACAGCAAACTGATATTTTTAAGTGGCATAAGTATGTATTATAAGCACCTTGCAAGATTTTCTATTCTTGGCTTTAACCATCTACTTATTATCAGCCAGTCACCTATCAGTTAGTACAATATGCGTATCAGTTACTACATGCATATCACTAACGCCACAATAACAACACAAACAGATACCATTAAAAAGATTTTGTAGCATAACCTAGGACCTAATCATTGCCACTTGGTACATTGGGTGCATGCCTATTAGGTGTAAGAAATGGCAAGATACTTTAATACTATGACCAAAAAATGTCCAGAAAAAATTATTAATATCAACAATAAAGTATCCCTCACTACAAGGGCAAATGTCAAATCACTAAACTGAGAGGAAAAGTGTTTTCCTCCATCCAGCAGTTGACTCTGGGGAAAAAAATTAATTTCAAGAGCTGCTCTAGTGAAATTATTATATTTTCTTTGGATAATACTTTTAAATGAGACACTTGAAAACAAGTCAAGTAAATAAAAAATAGGACTCAAAAGATCACTTGTAATTGAATAAAGCTCCACAATGTTCAAATCTGTATTTTGCAGAAAAGGAAACAGAGAAATATTAAGCAATCCCTGAACTTGGGGCATTCATAATTCAGTTTGGAAGATATGCTTTCTAAGTAAAAATACATATGCATATCACTAACAGCACAATAACAACACAAACAGACACCATTAAAAGATTTTGTAGTATAACCTAGGACCTAATCAGTGCCAATATGTGTTTTGGGGAAATGCTTGTTACCCCAGCACTCGGGAGGCTGAGGCAGAAGAATCGCCACGAATTCAAGGCCAGTCTAAGCTTGTAGTGAGTTTAAGGCTGGCCTGAACTACATAGTGAGACCCTGTCTCAAAAAATAAAATAAATAAATAAATAAAAATTAAAAAGATTTTGGTTCTCTGCTCCTACTTACCAATTTTGTAGTGTAGATTTCATAAATAAAGTATATATATATGATTTTTTTACCAGCTACTATTATCTAATCTTTTTGTGCCTCAGTTTCCTCATCAGTTATAATACAGAGATTAATCATACTTAATCTTACAGAGGGATTGTGAGAATTAAACAAGTTCATAGAACAGAGCCTGGAACACAGGAAGTGCCTTTTTAAGTTTTAGCTGTACATAGTGGTGGTAGTAGTGGTTGTGTTAGGATACTGCAAGGAAATTTAGAGACAATCAAAACAAAGTATCTTATAAATACTTAAGAAAACAAGCCCAGGAGTGGTGAAACCCAGCTGTTGGTCCCATTACCAATGTGATCCCATTTATCAGTGCTGTGTCTCCACCAAGAGTGATTTTCAAGCCAGCTCCCAGAGCCCACAAGGACCTTCAGCTTTTGTTTAAATACTGGAGTTTCCAAATAAAACTTGGTTTGAAAAAAGATCCATGCTTATGAAAGAATGCTTGGAAGCTATTGCTTGAGCAGAGTTGGTAGGATATCACTGAGATCCATCCAGTCCCAGTATCTTAGGCTCCATATTTAAGGTATAGCTGTAAAGGTACCACTATAGAAATACTGAATTTCAAACTTGTGGCAAGAACCTTCATGTTTTTCACCAGCATCTCACAAAATAATTTGCATATAAATTCCAAGACAGTTTAGGCCATAACAGAGGGTTGTTGGTTGTTTTTTGTTTTGTTTTTTCACATTTGAAAAGAAGCCACGTGTTTCTACTGTAATGCATTAATACTGCTAGTGCAAGCAAATGCATGGTGGTTGAGTTTTATGGATATACGTAAGCATAGACTTTCATTAAAGAATAATAGGGCCCAGCATCTTGATGGAAGTTGGCAATACGTCATTGTTTGACCATCAGCTGTACTCTTACTACTTGGCGCGGTGACCGTGGGCAAATTACTGAGCCTTTTTGGGATTCACCTTCCTGATTTTTAAAATGAGAAACATGGACATGATCAACCGTTCTTAATCCAAGACTCATAAACTTCAAACCCTTGGACATGGAACTCTGAATTTTGCCTTTATACCCTTTATATCCATTTCCAAGGAAAAAGTATAGCTTTCATCCTTTTCCCGAGAGGTCTGTGACGCCAAAGATGACAACTACTAAATTAGAGAATTGGGGAAGTACTTCTCAGCTGTAAATTATTCTATTCCATAATATCACTTTTTTAGGTTGCGCCTATTAAAATAATTCAGTAATGCCTCGATCAAAAGTTGTACAGAATAAGAGGAATCTGCTCACCAGGCATAACCTTGGTGGATTTTATTTGACAGGAAGAAAGTGAGCTGACAAGGTGGTTTCTCCTTTTTCCCTTGTGCTCCCAGCAATTTCATTAGTTGAGATCATTCCTTTGTATTCTCTACTAGTTCTGCCCTTGAATTAGGCGGCAAATTGCCCTGTGCCCACAGACCTTCAGTTTGTTTGCTTGGGGTGATTCTCATGTCATAGAAGCACATGATTTATGGCTTTACATTATTTTTTTTTTAATTTCTTCTTGGACACTTTGTACTACCCCTACTGTCCCCATGGTTTTTATTTGAAATCCTCTGGTATGTTTACTTAGCATAATAGTTCATTTATTTACAGAACATTTTGCTTTGTTTGTAAAAAATGTTGCAAGACTTGTTTTAAATGGCACACTCAGACCTACCTAAGGAAAGAGTCAAGTATTTGGAAAAAGAACGAATCAAACTTTAAAAACGTGTATCTATGGATAGGGTACAACTTTTAATACTTGCCAATGTTCATGTCAGAGAGGAAGGAACCCAAACACTGATATAGTTCGAATTTGTTCTCCCTTTTTGTTCTCACTAGCCTTTATTTGTAATGGTATTTTTTTCTACATTTGTGAGAATTTAAAGTGATTTTTTCGCTTTTGAAAAAATATATTTATCTGTTTAGTAAGGATTTATTCTTTTCAAAATGTTTTTGAAGGTAAGTTGCTCTCCCATCTCTTGAAATGACACTTTTCAAGGTCGGTCCACAAATTAGTAGGATAGAACTGAAACAAAGGAGTTCATGGTTTTCCTGGTTTTGTGGTAAGCACTTATTTGAGGTTGGTTATATTAACACATGGCCTTTGGAGATTAGCATCATGAGAGGTGATAAATACATTTTCAGATAACAAATTTTCACACTGGACAGTTTTGCGTAATTCTTATTTTTATTCTTCTTCCAATAGCATGTTTTCCAAATTGAATTTCTTGGAGTCTCTGAATCTCCCCATTTCTAAATGAAGTCTGAACTTTTCTTCAAATGATCTATGCTTATCTTCTATTTAAAAGCAGAGTTCTTGTACAATGTTCTTTGATCGTTTAAAAGCAATACTTTGATAGATGAATAGTTTTTAAAGCTTATTTTTATTAGTTTGCAATATTAAGCATTTTAATTTCAGGCCCCATAGTCAAGAGAAATTTCTTTCTTTATTTAAAGCTAAATTTAGGATATTTAGTATTTAAACAAAGGATGGAAGTATATTGAAAATAATACTTATAAAAACTGTCTGGATCATTTGTTATACTACTAAGCATATCAATCTTATCTCAGAACATTCTTCTTCCTTAAACCACTTACATCTTTTATCTACTGCTCCATGGTTTTTAAGAGCAATAGCTGTGGTATGATTATCCAGGCACTATGCAAAGCACTTTGATGGACTGTCTCCTTTAAGTTTCACAACCCTATGAGATAATTATTTTTACCCCTAGTTTATTGGTTGAGAAGCTGAGATTGATGATTAATAACCTGACTGTTAGCACCTGGAAAACAGAAAACTGACTAGAGATTTGAACCCATAATTCCCTGTCTTTGGAGCATAAGAACCCAGTTCATAATTTATAATGCTTTCCCAATAGTATGAGATGAAAGTTTCAGTTGCCATTAGTGAATTATCATTGTAATGTACTGGAGTTTGTTTCCTGAGTGGTAGTACTTTTATTATCTCACTGTGATTAGGAAACTATCATATTGTAGAAGCTTAATTAGTGTTACTTAATTAGAATTATCATCATAATTTGTATATATGTCTCTGTTCATTTTCTGTTGCTAGTAACATAGAATCACAGACTCAGTGAGTTATAAAAAGATTTGGAAGCCAGGTGTGGTGGCACACACCTGTAATTCTAGCACTCTAGGAGGCTGAGTCAGGAGATTGACAAGTTTGAACCCATCTAATTTAGAGATTTAGTGAAACTCTGTCTCAAAAAAGGAGGGGTATGGGGCTGAGATTTAGCTTATTGTGAAGGGTTCAGTCCCCAGTACCACAAAAAATAAGTACAAAAAGGCTTATGTTGGCTCACAGTACAGGTTGAACGTTGAAGAAGACCACATGTGATGAGGCCTGTGGCAGAGTCCTGAGGCTGCACGGTACAGTTATGTCACATGGTGGGTGAGAGGGAACATGAAGACCTCATCCAACTGCCTTCTACAGCAGACCCACCTTCAAGGCAGTCCATTAATCCAGTACTTGTATGAACAGATTAATCTGTTCCTGAGGACAGAGCCCTAATCATTCTTTTCATTTAAAAAAAAATGTATGTATGTATATATTTCTCTTACAGACAGTCTCGCTGTCTAGTCCAGGCCTCGAACTCACTGTGTAGTCCAGGCTGACTTTGATCCTCCTGCTCCAGCCTCCCAACTGCTGAGATGTGTCACCACACCTGGCTTCTAATTACTCTTAAAGGTCCCACCTGGTCCCACGTGTTAGTATCTCCTAATGAGAATTAAATTTGAACCTAATTTTTGAGGAGACAAACCATATTCAAACAGTGGCATTGTGAAATACTCCAGAAAAGTTTATCTTTTCTGTTTGAGAGGAAACAGGTATCTGTCTTTAGTTAGGTATTTTCCAGTGAAGGAAGATGATCTAGAAAAGTCTGGAGTTGGCACTTTAACTGTTTTGAGTCATGAATTATTTAAAAAATACCAGGGTACTTTTGAAAACTAAAGGCAATCGACTGACCTAATCAGTTAGGTTTTTTTTTAAAGTCAGTATTAGTCGGAGATAATTTCCAAAAAAAGCGAAAAAAAGTATTTCCTGTATTATTTCTGAAGGCTGAACGACCAACATTAGAGCACGCTGCTGCACAGGAGTGAACTACGGCATTTAGAGAAGTGCTGCGTGTTCCCCTCAGCAGCTGTGACTTTTACACTTCGCTGGGCCTGACAGACTGAGAACCGTGGACTCTCCCAGAAGGGCTCAGACATGCACAGCATTTCCTAAGTGGTGTTAAGGGGATCGGGCTCCTGCATTCCAATTCCTCCCTTGGATGTGAGAGAGGGGCGGGGTGCAAAAGGTCTTCCCACAGGCATTCAAGCAACACTGATTTCCTGAGACTTAGGCACCTCAAGGACATTCGAATCACAAGACCCAGAGATTTTAGTCTGGTGACCTGCAGAGGGAGTTAAGTGTTCCGATGCTGAGCTCTCACCTGAGTCCAAATACCTGCAGGGAGTGGTATGCAGCCAGTGCTTGCTTGGCCTGCCCGGTCTTTTTCTTGGCTGAGTTTCTAGCATTTCCAAATGCTGTTCTCCTGCGCAGTTTCTTCCAGTGTCACTGAGCATGGTCAGTCTTCAGAACACCCAAAGGCAGAGCAGCGGTGACCTTTCAGTAAGGGAGTCAAGTTCCTTCACTAAGGATTTTGTTTTTGTAGTTTTTCACATTTTACAAATACTAGCATCCGTGCTCTTCATGCTGGAGCCCCTTGGAATGATTTGGCTTTTGGTAGAATTTCCCATCAATTCAATTCTACATTTTGTCCTGAACTTCTTTTGGTAGATTAGATTGTTTTCAAATAGGTAGACCTAGTTACCTAGCCATTTAACTCTACCAACGGGATACCTCCCTGGAATCTAGACCAGGCTCCTGCTTTTCTAGAGACTTCTAACATCTGTATAAATATTTAACAAATATTCAGGACTTTCCTAGTGGTCTTCTAGCCTTTTGCCATCTCTGTTTTCTCCTACTCCAGTCCATCATTCTGAACTAATCTCCCCAAATCTCCTGTCACAGGTTTCAGTCTCCTGTTCTTCCCTGCTTAGCACATTCAGTGATGCACCACTACACTTAGGAGAAATCAAACCCGAGGATTTTTTAGTAATTATCTAGTTCACCCTCTTTATTTTACAAACAAGGAGTAGGTCCCCAGGGACAATGGATTTGCCTGAGACCGAGCGACTTGCTGCAGGTCTCTGATGGGAGAACGGTCCTAGTGAACCTTGTTGCCTCCAGTTAGACCTCCTCAGCCCAGCATTTGAGAAGCCCTCTCTAACGTGGCTGTCCTGGCACATTTCTTACATCTTATCCATTTAGTCTCCCTAGTATACCATGAACTTCAGTTCTTTCTTTGCTTTTGCCTATGATCTTCTCTATTTAGAATGCTCCACTCCGGTACATTTGATATTAGCAGAAACGCACACACATTCGCATACTATGCCCAAGCACTTAGCACATGAGTCATTTAATCTTTATAAAGCCATTAGCTAGATTCTATGATGATTCCTCCTTTACACATGTGGAAATGTAGATGAAGTGATTTGCCTGACACTAAGTTTCCAGGTAGCAGGGCCAGGATCCAACTTAAGCAGTTTTGTCTCCAGAACCTTTGCTGTTGGCCCCAGCATCAAACTGAGTGCCTCCAAGGAACACCTGTGTTATGGGCCAAAGGGTTCCCCTACTTTATAAAACTTTCCACGGTGATCAATATACATCAGAGAAGCTGAATTTATGGTAAGGTTATTTGGGCTTTCTGAATGCTATTCAACATACTGTAAGTGCTTAGAAAGTAATATAATAATTCATGAAGTGACTTGAGGTCTCTTCCAATTATAATCGCAGTAAAGAAAAGACTGTTGTGTCGTTAAGTACACAGAGCCACCAGCACACAGAGCAAAGGTTTGCATCGACGGGAGTCAGTCCTGCTTGTGGCCTTGAAAATACATCTAATTTAACCTCCCTGGCCTCGTTTGTAAATAAGCTTCATAAGACAGGTCTCATCGGGTTGTGGTAGAGACTGTATAAGAAAAATTACTTCAAATTGTCAAGCACTTTTCAAAAATATTATCTTTCAGTCTCATTACAAAATAAATATCAGTAGAAATACTGATATCTGCCCTCCAACGATATCAGGGTTGTGGTCAAAGAACTTATCATTATCTGTCTTTGCTTCTTTGAACAAGTTTTTATATATAAATTCTTCGTGAAACAGAATTAGCCAGCATACCCTTGACATTTTTATCTGTTCTTTAGATCCTAAGTTTTATAAATAGTAATTCAATTGTTTCTACATTTATATTTTTTAAGTAATGCAAATTATGCTTAAGAAGGGGCTAGTCTGTTAAGCAGCTTGAGTTCAGAAAACCTGCTGCTTCTTGCTGCCTTTTCCCAAGTCAAATGGCTGCAATTTACATGGCTGGTTCATACTGAGATAGAAGGTAGCTGCTCAGAGTCCTATTCTAGCTTTCTCTCCCGGGAAGGTGTCTGACTATGTCTTTGCCAGTAGGGCTTGTGAAAAATGACTACGTCATTTTGTTTTTCAAAGATGGGGATGAAGATGCAGAAGACAACAGAAATTGGTGAAGCAGGGTGGGAAGTTTGACTGAGGAATACTGAGAGGAACAAAGTCAAGTGTAAAGAGCAAGAGAGTTAACACCTAAAATAAATGAAAAATGAAAATGCCATCTTCTATAGCCACCCAGAATTATTTCCAGTAGGCAGTGAGGATTATACTGTTTTGTGGGCATGGCATGAAGAGGGATAATGGTGTGGACTCACAGGTGGAAGGTACTCAGGACAAGTGTCCGGAGTAGATGAAAATGCATAGCAGAGCCCTGAGGCAGTGGACACTCTGCTGTCAGTGGCACAAGGATTCTTAGCCAGACTTAACACCTGTTGGCCATGTGATGACCTCTTTGAGCCTCAATTTTGTTTCACCTGTGAAACAGAGATACCGTGATACTGTATCAGAGGGATCTGAAGATCAGTTTTGCCAATGCAATTTATCCCCTTAAAAAACACAGTGGCTCCCACATAGTAAATATTCAACAAGTGTTAGACATTGTTACTATTTTTGTTTTATCATGTGAACTGAAGAAAGAGCAGCTTAGACCAAGTGTGTCAGCTCAAGGCTCCTGGTGAGTAAGAGGTTGCCACCACCGTAAGTAGGATGGTGGCATGATAGTAGGACCAGTTAGTTACTGCTTTGCTTCTCTTCTGAATACTTAGAACTTTGCCTAGAGTCTGCTCACCAAGTTGTTCTCAGATTTTAGAAGCTCTTGGCAAAACCAAAAAGCAGTATATCACTTATGTTATGGAAGGCTTGTAGGAGATGGATCTAGTTTTGCAAACATGCTGCATGACCTAAACTTTCTATAGGGAAAAAGAAATTATTTGAGACAGGCAGGATGGATGGGTTATACACTTTTGTCTTGGTCACTTTTCTTGTTGCTGGGGCAAAATGTCCAATACCCACAACTTAAAGGAGGAAAGGTTTATTATGGTACACATTTCAACCCATGGTTGTCAGGCTCCAATGAAACATGGCAGAGGGGCATGGTACAGGAGAGCTATTCACTTCATGGCAGCCAGGAAGCAGAGATGGGAAGGGAGGAGCCAGGGAGGGAGATACACCCTTCTGGGTCATACCCCTAGTTGACCTGTCTCTTCTTACCAGGTTCCACCCCCTGAAAGCAAGTAGGTATACCACCCTCATAATCTAATCACCTTTCAAATGCCCCACCTGTAATTGCATGAGGCTTGGGGAAACATCTAGACATAAACCATAACAGCTTTCAAAATCATTTGCCTATTTAAGTCTTAAGAAAGAATAAGGGTTGAATATTTACAATGTATTTGGTACATTCACTTAACTATCAAATCATCATTTGACATAGGTAACTGAATCTCCATTTTACAAATGAGGAACACCAAGTTACAAAGAATTTGATTGGTTCCTAAGTCCCTGGTTCCAAATCCATTGGTTATTCTCTTATGCCAGAGTAATTGATGTAAATAAAGTTAGACATTTTTTGAAGCCTTTTAAAGAAACTAGGTAAATGTTTGAGGGATCTTAAGGGTTCAGCCCAAGGTAAGTGGATTAAATTACATCACAAAACTCAAGCTTTTTAAATTATTTAAGTTATAAAGCATTTGCATTGTATAAGTAACATCATTCTTTTGAAGTTTCAGTGAATTTTTAGGCTCAATGTAGGACAGTAGTTCTCCAACTTAAATTTGCACCAGAATCACTAGAAGACTTGTTAAGTAAGACTCAGTAGGTCTGGAATGGCCAGAGAACAGCATTTCTACCTGGTTGGCTGTTGATGCTGACACCTCACTTTGAGATCACCAGCAAGAAAAGCATATTTTGTTATTAATAATATGGAAGGGCAAGTTGGAAAATAGTCCTAGAGGGGAATTCCAAGACTGAAGAAGAAAGTTGAAGTTTGTATCAAGTTTCCAAAACTTAGTAAGTTATACTTAGCCACATGTAACTGAATTTGAAACCCATAAGTTTTGTATTATTGCTTACTTTGTTTGGAAAGGTGCATTTGCCTATAAGGGAAATGAAGAAATGGAGGGTGAATAATATCGATGCTGATCTGTACAAAGCTTTTTAAAGATTTTTTTTTAAATCTCTGTAGGTAGCAAATCTTCCAAAAGACTATCTGATAACCCTCAACTATGTCACCGGGATGGACGTTTTGGTATGTAAACTGTGTACATTTCCTTTTAGTACCTCACTGAAGAGATGGGATCATTTATATCTGATGTGAAATTATCTGCTGTTTAGGACTTTGCTAATTGTCAAGAATTGAATGAAGTATCTTGGAATTTGAAGTATTTTGGAATGTGACTTGCAATGTTTTTTCTCAGATATCTGTTAAACTTTATCAGTAAGCATTTCAGCATATGGGTCTTAGACAACACCCCTAAAGAAAATAAGATCATCTTTCCACTTAAGCTGTAGCTTTCTCTTTTTTTTTCTTAGTATCCCTCAAAAAGGTTTGAGGATAAAATTACATAAATTCTTATATAAGTCTCGTTCATTCCTACTCGAGGGCAGAAACTATTTTATTTTCGAACTTAGTAGTAAGTGCAATGGATTTTTGGAACCTCCAGTAAAAGTATGTGGAGTTACACACACATACATTTATACATACAGTTACATACATTTGTACATACAGTTACAATTATAATACTCTATTATTGAAACCAAGAAGTGTAATTATTTTTCTTATTGCATACAGTAGTATCAGAGTTCACACATGAAGAAATATTTCAAGCATAAAGAATAATTTAATATGTGTATACCCATGAGTTAGCATTATCAAACTTTACCATTTTGCAATATTTGCTTCAAATATATCCCCTAAGAATTAAACATTGTAACTAGTTGTGTGTGTTCCTCCCTTGCCATTACTCCTCACTTGGTTTCTCAGTGGTAACAATTTTTGTGAGCTAGAATTTTTCATTTCAGCACATGTTTTAGGCTGAAGACAGCATCCCCAAGAGGTGGGTAAGGCAGAAAAGATGCATAGTAATTCTGTATACTTTTATACTCTTATTTTAAAGTATCCATCCATACATATCAAGCATTTTGACTATTTAAAAATTTAATGTTAATATTGTTCTAATGTAAATATCACTTTGCAACTTGTTTGTATTTTTCAACAATGCTTTTAATATGTGGTTCCATGTTGATTCATTGTAACTTTTGTGTTCCTGGAGTGAATTTAAAACCATTTGGGCTACTCTGTTCTCTATAACTTTCATCATTCCATAAGTTTCCAAATACTTACTGCATTGGACTTTGTGCAAGTTGTTTTGAGTAATTTTTGTGGATCAGGCAATCAGAATTAAAATCCATGAAAGGACATACTGTGTGCTTCAAAATGTTTTTCAAAGACTACATGGTTTTCATTTCAAGAGACTGACCATGGGTGCCTGTGTTCCTTTTAATTAGCAACATTTTAGCAAGAGCTGCTTGAAGTTCTTGAGGAATCCTTTAGAAGATGTATCTGCATGTCAAACCAGTTATCCTCAGATTTAGGGTCAAAGTCTTGAGGTAGGGAGAACTCCTTGGAAATAAAGGTGTGAAATTATAGCAGTCTAAAAGTTAATTAATCCAGTCATTTAATCACTCATTCAGCAAGTTTTTGGTGAATAAAAGTTGTGGAGCCAGTACTTTGCTGGACAATGTAAGAAACACATATGTTAATTAGGTGATGGTCTCATATGTTTAAAAACTTGAATAATAATGAGGAGGAAATTACTTGGCCTTTTCATAATGCTCTCCCATTTCCCAAATGATTTCACTTATTTATTTTTTTTCCCTTTGATGATTCGAAAAACCTAGTAAAGTAGGTAGAATAACTATAATTATTTCTGTCTTACAAATGACACCATGGGGTTTACAGCCCTGAAGTATTTTGCCCAAGGTTATAACCTAGAAAGTAAAGTCTAAAGAACCCCCCAGGCCATCTGACTCTTAACTGTGGGCTGCAGAAAGTAGGGACCTGAATAATTACAATGCCAAGGAAGTTTTGGGAGGGAAGCTTCTAGTCAATAAAGACTCATTCCTCCTCCTGACTACAGAAACCTTTGGGATGGTGGTTGCCAAAGGTACTCAAAAAAATCCTGCTGCTCTTTACAAAACAAGGTTTAAACTATAAATAACCAAATAGATTTGTTTTTTAATGCCAGTATCATCATATATGTCACTAAATCACTGATTTCAGTATTGCTGGTAATAGCAACAACCAGACTTGTAAAAATAAAGGCAATTTTTGGCCACCTATTTTGTGTGTGGTTCTTAATTGAAAAAAAGTTGCTATTATTTGATTTTGGCATGCTGTCCTTGAATTACTAGAGAAACACTGTTCTTGGCCACCATTGTTGGCAAGAAAAATAAGCCCCTGCATAGGGCTTTGGGCAGAAACTGGGGTCTCACCCTTTGTTTTACCACCATTTTAAAATGTTAATCTCTGCCAAAACCAGAGGGGTTTCCCAGTAGAGGGCTGTGATTATTTGTCAGCTGCCTTATCTTTTGTCTTTAAACAATAGAGGGTGGAGTGAAAGTGGGGGCCAGAAAGATTCCCTGGGGCCAAAGCAATAAAGTTCTGCCTGAGGTACCGGACAGAAGAAAGCTCCAGAATAGAATATAATTATTTTTTCCCCTTTGTTTTAAAAATCAGCAAGTACTCCTGAAAAAAAAAAGTCTGTTTCCCCAAGGGCCTTCTTAGAAAATGACCTAGCAGATTCTCTCTCACAAATAGCAGGTTGTGATCAACCAGTCAGTATTTAAATACAGTGATAATCACCAATTCTATTTTAAAATCTTCAAAACTATAATATTGCCAGATGGTTAGGATTTCCTTAACTTTGTAACCTTAAAAATAGCTAGACATTTCTGGTCCTTTTCATTTACAGGTAATGTTACTATAGAAAAAACAAAATTGAGTTTCTGAATCTGTGCCATACATCTGCATTCATCCACATGTTTGTAACATGAGTTTCTTGTAGTAAAAACAAAAATTCTTCATTGGTTTTGAATTAAAGTAAATGATATATACACAGTTTTCTTTATATTTGCAAATAACTTTAAATTTATAGAAAAGTTGTGAGACTATTCAAAGGACACCATATACTTTTAATCTAAAGTCATCTATTTTAACATTCTGCCTCATTCACTTATCAATTGCTTTCTTTTCATGTGTGCCTATGTGTTTTATTATTTTTATGAATCTGTTGATTAGCTGTATACATCATGGCCATTTACCTCTAAGTACTTCCATATCTATTTCATAAGTGAAGAATAATTCTCTTAACCACAGTATATTTCCAACATTAGTAAGTTATTTAGCAATGATTATAATACTTTGATCTATTGCCTATATTTCAAAAAAAATCTGTATTTGTTTTCCTTCGTTACAAGATCTAATCTAGGATCATGAATTGCATTTTGATACTGTGTGAATAATGGTTTCCCAAAGATGAATGAATATGTTACCTTACACAACAAACAGGACTTTGCAAATGTAATGCATCTGAGAATTTTGCCGTGAGATTATTCTGGGTTATCTGGGTGGGTCGACTCTAGTTTATATGAATTTTTGTAAAAGGGAGGAAGCTCTGTCACAGCTGGAGAAGGGGATTTGAAAATATTACTCTCCTGCCTTGAAAGATGGCAGAAAGGGTGCTAAGCCAAGCGACATGAGTGGCTTAGGGAAGCTGGAAAAAGGCAGAGCAAAGAATTCTCCTTACAGAGTCCAGAAGAAACTAGCTTAGATCTATTTTGTTTTTCTAACCATGAGCCATGTAAAATACAAATTTGTGTTGTTGTAAGCCACCAAGTTTGTGGTAATTTGTTACAGCAGCAAAAGGAAACAGATAATGTCTCTTTAGTTTCCTTTAAGAGTTCCTTAGCCTTTCTTTGTCTTTATGGCACTGAAATTTTTGAGTGTAATAGCCCTCCCCTTGGTAAAGCATTTCTTTTCCAGGTATTCGATTGATGCTCCTTAATGACTGCACAGACCTTAGGCATTCCAAGTCCAGACGCTACGTACAGGATGATGCATGTTCTGAGGGTCATGTCCAGGTGCACACAGTGTCCACCTTCCCCTCACAAAACTGTTTCAATGACCTAGTTATGCTGTTTAACAATTACTCTGCATTTACTCATGAACAATTTTGGGGGAGATACCATTTAAACATGTAAACATCTTGCTTCTTGTCAAAGTTTCTCCCACAAATTTAGTATCTATTGATGATTCCTATGTGAGCCCGCCTTTACTGCTGTATCTTGGTCAGTTTTTAATTAAGGATATGCTTTGTTTTGTCTTATCTTGTCCTGAGGATCAAACCCAGTGCCTTGCTAGTGCTAAGCACATGTTCTAGCCCTCAGCTGTACATCCTCCTGGCCCAGAAGGTGTTAAAGGATGACTAAATGAAGAGGTGTTGGGCCACATATACTACTACTCTGTCTCTCAGCCTCCCAGCCATCTTTCCTCTCTGACACCCTTTCTCGTTAGTTACCCATAGTTCCATTTCTGGGCTGGGCTGTTCCCACCTTTGCCTGGCTGTGCTGCCTCTGGGCTTTCTGACTTCCTTTGATATTCTGAGATTTATTATTTTGACTCTTACTAAATTGACAGAGCGATTTAAAAAGGTGCATTTGTGCATTTTAACCCTTTTTTCATATCCATCAAATGACTTCTCATTGCTCTCTGAAAACAGGAAAAGATACTCCTTCAACAAGGCCTCTAAGACTCTTGATCTGATACCTTAAGCATTTTTCAGTCCTTTGTCCTCACATTGTCTCTGCTGCCTTCATTCATTCCTTCCTCCACAAGGTGTTCTCTGTCCCTGTAATTCCAGTTGGACCACTAGCTCTTCAGATGTCACTTTCCCTCTTTGAGGAAGCCTTCCCTCACCTCCTTGATGGTACCAGATTCCCGTATTACGGACTCTTTTCAGAGTACTCCTCAGAGTAGCAGTTTGCTAATTTAATTTATAATCTCCCACTATCTTATAAACTTCACAAAGGAAGAAATGGAATTTTTTTTGCTCTTATGTCTTACATCTGCAATGCCTAATTGACTGTAGACACTTTATAAATATCTGTGGGAATAAAGTGAAGAAAGGGAGGCAGGAGAAAGTTCCCTGCTTTGTAATCACTTATAATTTCCCTGAGGCTCACATTTACACTGAATATATAGTACAAGGGTGATTCTGACGAGTGAGTGCCTGTGACATTGCACAGTCTCAAACTCAACATTATCACTATCTTCTTCTAGCTATGTGTGCATCTAACAAAAGATCTTAAGTGGAAGGATTATATTATGCAATGATTTTCTTGCACCTTCTTTTCTGGTATTTTATTCAGTCATTTCTGAATTCAAGAACCATCTTATTGTTCCCATTTCCTGAAGGATGCAAGCCAAGTTCCTGAGTGTCATGTGTACGCCTCTCAATAATCTAGCCTCACCCTAATCATTTCATCTCAATATCCATTTTTTCCCCAGCACAAATGTGCCACCCTACCAGATGCACCACTGCTCAGAAATTACCTTGCTTACTCTCAACTCCAGCACTTTGCTGACTGCTCCTTCCTTTTGTCAGGATGACCCTATCCTCCTCGTCTACCCAAATCTACCTACAGAATCATGGCATATTTTGGAGCTGAATACACTTTAGTGGTCATCTACTCCAAGGTCAGTTGAAAATCTTTGTCACAAGGCCATATGCCTTCCTTCATCTCTTTCCTTCTTTTTCCCTCCCTCCTTCCTTTCTTCCTTCCCTTTAGCCCTCCCTTCCTTCCTTCTTCCTCTTCCTTCCTTTTTTCCTTCTTCCTCTCCCCCTTCTCTTTCTCCTTTGCTTCCTTCTCTCTTTTTCTCCTCCTGCTCCTTTTTCTTCCTCTTTTTCTCCTTCTCCTCCTCTCACTCTCCCTTTCCTCCTCCTCCTTCTCTCTTTCTCTCTCTCTCTCTCTCTCTCTCAATCTCTCTCTGTACTGGGGATTGAACCACCTAGAACCCAGCATGTGCTATGTAACCTTCTACACTGAGTTGCCTCCCAAACCCTTTTTTATTGTATTTGGAGACAGAGTATCATTGGTTCTCCAGGCAGGCCTTAAACTTGCAATCCAGGCAGGCCTTAAACTTGCCTCAGCCTCCCAAATAGCTGTGATTACAAACATTCCACCACACCTGGCTCATGAGGCCATTATTTTTTTCTTTTTACTGTTCCAAACCACACTTTCTTTCCTCTGTATCATATGACTAGGAAAAATTAGCATCATAAATTCTCTATGCTGAGCTTGGTGCTAGGGACACAGTGGTCAGCAGCACTGTCATTATATACCTGCCATGGGGACCTGACCTCTTAGTTTGTATCTCTCAATTTCTATAGAATTTGTTCAGAAGCTATTTATTTTTGATACAAAAATAACAGCTTGAAAATACTTACAAAGCTGCTTGGTAAGTGTGTATATTACACACTCAAATTACTGTCTGAGAAATAACTAAGGCATAAAAAGCCTAAATTATACTATGCATACAATAATTGTGAGACGTCATCATTGTTAATATTTTTATTATGGTGCTCACTTTGGCAGCACATATACTAATATATATTTTTATTCCATTTTCTCTTTTTAGTATATCTTAACTAAAGACAGGGACAGCATCTTTCATTCCTTGGTATTTCCTCACCATTCTTTAGATAACGCACATAGGGTAAAAATACTTACAAATAAATATTTGACTGTTATCAAAAAATGTCTGATTTATAAGTTTTGAAAGAGCTCACTTGATTCACTTAGACTTCTCTTATTCTTTGTAACTATAACAAACTCAAATTTGATCAGAAAGAAGAAAAAGTAGGAGGGGAGGAAGGAAGGAAGGAAGGAACAAAGAAAGGAAGGAGGGAAGGAAGAAGGGGAATAAATATATAAAATATATATAGTAAAATATAAGAAGGGGAGGGGAGGAGAGAGGAGGGGAAGGGAAGGAGGGAGGGAGGGAGGCAGGGAGGGAAGAAAGATTCCATTATTACGGGATGTTAAGGAATGGCATGCCATCCAAGGGCCAGGATTCATCCAGGGATCATGAAATGACTGGAACCAAGACTGGAAAATTACCAGGTTTTCCTTTGCCTACCTTTAAACCTCTGCAGATTTTTCTTCTACCTATGCAGAATATTTCGTCTTTGTGCAAGTCACCTGGTAGAATGTAACTGCTCCAGAGTTCCTAAATTTACGTATTACAGTTGCACCTTGCTCAGAGAGTAATTACAGTTAGTACAGAGACTATCGGATTTTGGCAGGAACTTTCTGATTGGCCCATCAGGATTAGGTACCCACCATCATCATCCAATCCACTGTGGCCACAAGAAATATCACTGTGATGGATCCTGAGTAGCTACCCTTAGAGCACTGTCTATGAGAAAAGAAGTCAGTCAAGTAGACAAATCTACTTATCTGTTTTCTATGTAATAAGATATTGTTTCTTAAAAAAAAAAAAAAAGCATGAGCCAGGCATGGTGGTGCGCACCTTTAATCCTAGCAGTGAGGGAGGCTGAGGTGGGAAGATGGAGCTCAGACTGAGACCCCGTCTTAAAGTAAAATATCAAAAGGGCTGGAGATGCAGCTCAGTGGTAGAGTGACCCTGGGTTTGATCTCCATTGCCACACACACGCGCGCGCGCGCGCACACACACACACACACACACAAATTACAATTAAATCAAATTAAAATTGTATTTCCTCAGTCACATTAGCCACAATTTGAGCGATAAGTAGCAGCAAGTGAGTAGCGACTCCCGGCACAGATTAGACAAGCCTCTTTGTTTTACAGATGGTAAAACTGGAGTCTGAAACTGGTTAAACAACTTGCCTAGAACCAGTTGCCTAGAGTGAGTTAACACAGTTGTGACTAAAAAGTGGGCCTCCCTCACCTTCTCAGATGTTCCTTCCCGGTGCTATTTTGGGTCTGGCTCTGGGGCCATTTATATGTCTGCTCTGGGAAATAACATATATTTATAGTGCTTGGGTCGATTACCATCTTAATCAGAGTGAGGTTTGCTACATCACTTTAATTCAAGCAGGAAAATGCAAAGTTAGATGACGGAAGTTGAACACTGAAGATCCAAATTAATTGTTTAGGATGAAGACAAAAATAAATCATATTAAAAGCCACCTTATCCAACAAGGACTTCAGATTTTTTAGAAAGTTTACAGTAGAAGTATCGATGCACAGTGTTTTGCAAAGTGATTTATAAGAAGTTTTAGATCTGTCTGCCCATGGAGTGTTTGAGAGTAGTCAGGCCATGAGGTAAAAAATAGAAGGATAGTGAAGAAAGTCCGTTTATGGCACCTGGCAGTTGCTATTTGGTTGTCCTAATGACTTGAAGAAACTTGCTTTTACTGGTATTACTAGATTCACAAAAATGAAACAAAAAGAGTCATTTCAATTTCCGAGAGATTCTTAATTGAGCTTCAGAACCAGATTATGAAGTCACTGTGAATCCGGCAGGAAAAACCCTTCAGTCCCGTGTGCTTTGACTGTTCTCACTGACAGAACTGGCAAGTGGTTGAGAGTCTTGGTTTCTCATGTGTCTGATTAAATTTTTTGTGTAAACTTGGATGGGCCACTTCACTGCTCTAGAAAATGGGTAGAATAGACCAGATGATCTTCGGCATCCCTTCTAGATTTCAACGCATTATTCTAGTGGCATGGCTCTAGATTATGATTGTGAAGCCAGGGGGCAGATGCTGAATGTGCAAGAAGAAAGAAAGGGACGCTTGATGGCTGGGCCATTCAGACCTTTAATTCTGGCAAAACTGAGGTCTGACACACTGAAGAAAATAATAAAAAAAGGTCAAGCTGGGCAGTATTGCTGATGATTAAATGAGTTGCCTCAAGGCTAGGTGAAACACCTGTGGATACCATTCAAAGTACACAAGCCAGGCATTTCTCCCTCAGAATATCTGGCTGGTGTTTCCCCACGATTCTTTTGAAGAAAACTCTCACTGAGTGATACTGTCTTTGGGTCCAAGAAGAAAGTACACAGACATCTATACATAGCTACCAAATGAAAATGGTGTAAAATGCATTAGTGGAGAAATGTTGAAGTATGTTTTGCACACTTTTAGCTTTTCATTCTGTAAATCTCTTGGTAATTGCACTTAAAGATTTTTGTGTCTAATATTGATGCAGAATAATGTGTCAGATTCTTTCACCTACTAAATCACTAGAGTTTTTTGAATGAAACAGGGAGTGGAGAAAGCACATAATTTATTTCAGCCAGACTTTCAACTTTACCAGTTCTGGGACTACAGCGATGCTGTGGAATTCATGTTTCATCTTTTTAAAATTTATGTTTAGTCTTACAATGCACATGAATGCTTTCTATTTTTGCCCTGGAAAAATAGTCATATTCCTAGTTTAGATTATTTTTAATTATGTTTATTTTTCATTATATTTTTAATTTAATGACTGAGTGAAATCACATGAATTTGGTGCTCATGATACTTTAAAAATCTCAAAGGAAGTTAGTATTTTTTAACCAGATTGGCAGTGGTAGGGCTAAAAGCAGGCCAAGAATTGACTCAATGCCATGAAGTAAGTTTGCATTCAAGAACAGTACATATTATAAATTTATAAGAATAGAAAGTACACGTTGTTACAGTAGTTTTAGGGTCCTCTAACTCAGAAAATGTAGGATAGGCGCTACCAAAAAAGAAGGTAAAAAATTACATGGAGTGTGGAGTCAGGGGAGAATCCAGGCAAGTTTTCCTACTCAAATTAGCCTGTTTCATCTTTTTAAAACTATGAAAAATATGTAAATAGCATATCAAATTACAAGTACTTCAGGCATTTGAAAGCTATTTGACATCTTGTGTGACTGTTAACTTTCCCAATCCTTTACATTCCTTCCAGTGAAAGAACATTATATCTTATGGTGTTCTGAGTGTCCTGAGTTAATATTTATTTAAAGGTATTTAAATTTAAAATGACCTCTGAAAGATAACAGTGATAATCCTGTTTATTAAAGCAAAGGAAAAATTACATTTGTGAATTTGACAACCTTTAATCATGTATTTCATAATCATAATCTTGAAAAAATTGAAAAACAAAAGGCCTCCTGTCATCTCACACATGAAATACTTAGTTCTTTGTGTCCTTTTCACTCTGCAAATCATTGGCTATATTTAATTTTTAAAAATACAAAAGTGCTTCATGTTCTAGACAAAACTTGATTTCCTCTTTTTGAGGAGGGCAGGTCAAAACAGGCAGATGTTTAACATTATTTGTTTAACGCAATTTTATCTTTAATACATATAAGAACCTTTAATCCTCATATATTAGCTTTTTAAAACCTAATATATTATTGGCTAAGTAATTAATGAAAAGGTAGAAATTTAAATTGATGTCATAGTCTTTTCCAAAGGAATTACTACACAAGCAAGAATAAACAATAAATAAAATATTATACCCACGGTTTTATAAATACATAGCTTTTCAGCAGTATGGTCAAGAAGTCAACTATCAACAATTTGTCCATGTCTTTAAAAGCATAAACTTTAGAGTAGGATTACTTCATGGGATTTTCGTGATTTAACTCTCAGAAATCACAGGATTGAAGTTTTGGAATTGAAAATTTTACTGAAAATAATGTATTGCTCATACTATTGATTTAGGTATGAGAAAATGGGATAAGGAGAGTTTATAACTAAATAGAATACAAAGTGTAAACATAGAGTGCAGTTGAAGATAGAAATGTAAGTAGCAGGAACTACTCCAGAATTCTCTGATTTGAAAATAAGAAACAAACACAGTCTTTCCTACTTTAATGCAAAGAGAACACTCAAAAAAAAAAAAAAATCAGTTAAGGCCACAGTCTCAGAACCAAGAGAGATGCCTTAGTTTAAAACAAAGGAATTTGATCTTGGTTCTTACTTATCAGAAGGTCCAAGAGGATAGGCAAGAACATTTATAACATGGAACAAATAAAGTGTCTTAAGAGACTGTCACAGGAAAATTTGTGTGATTGTAACTGAATGAGCTAAACAGCAACAGCTATCCTACCATGCAGATATTTTGCAAACAGTATTATAGTATGTGGTGTGTTTTGTAGTCTATCAGCCTTTGCTGATAGGGCCAGTCACCTACAAGGAGTTAGCACTGCCAAATAGGAGAGACTTTCAGAATAGTTTAGCACCCAAGGAAAGACTAACAGCTTGTTTTTCTAATGTGGTGCTGGGAATTGAACTCAGGGCATTTTCAGTTTTTTTATGTTGTATTTTGAGACTGGGTCTCGCTAATTTGCTACACTGCCCAGGCTGGACTTAAATATGCCATCTTTCTGCCTCAGCCTCCTAGAAGGGACTGGGATTACAGGCACAGGCCAACATGCCTGGCTTTGAAAAAGACTTGTTAATGATGCAAGTGTAAGTGTCTATATGCTTGGGCTAAGTGGTGATTTAACAAAATAAAGACTTGATTCTGAACATATTTGGGAAACATAGTCTTTGAAAACTTAGTTATGTTGAGGTGAAATGGCTGCTTGATTTCTTTGAGGGATTTATTCTGCTCACCTGACTACACCCACTAGTTCTCAAAGTTTTGAATATTTAACGTTTCTGGGAATTGGGGCTTACCTACCTGAAGATATGTCAGTTTCCTTTTTGCTTGCAATGTATCAATTTAAGCTACTCTGTTAAATGAATATTCAGTAGCCTCCATACCTAATGTAGAATAAGTAAATTACTTGACTTTCCCAGAGATGCTCTGCTGGTAAGCAGAAAAACAGTTTGGTGATTTGATTCATTTTATAGGCCATCAGTTACTCTGAGCATTCCATCTGATAATAGAGAATGCTGATTTTGAAGAACAACTAAGCAAAATGTTAACCTAAAATAAATTTTCCTCACTAGATCTATATTTCAAAAGATTTTATCATGCAAAAATTGTATTCAACTATTCTTTCTAAATTTCCAAGTTTGAAATAAAATTTGGTGGAAATACACTTTGTGTTGTTGTAAATGTAACCCTCCATAACATCCTTGGTTTTACCTCATGGTGCACAAAGCCTAAAATATTCACTCTTCCGCCCTTTGTATAAAGAGAATGCTGACCTCGGATATAAAGTGCCTTTTCTCATTCATTCTTTTTTTCTTTTTTTAATTCACTGATGTGTCCATTAAGCAAGCAGTTTCTGAGCAACTCCCATATGCCAGATGTTACGTAGCAATTGGGGACACTACAAGGACTAGATTTAAAAAAAAAATTCTGCCCTCATGGAATTCATATTCACAATATCTACATTATCTCCTAACAACTACCTGTTATGGAAGGTTCCATTAATCTCATGTCAGATACAGGCAGTGTGAAGTTCAGAGAATTTGGGTAGCTTGCTTGAGTCTCTCAAGCTGAAATGAATCTATTTATGCCTGATTCCAAGACCTGAGTATCTATTGAATCGGTGGGCAAAACTGACTTCAAGGACTAGTCTTCATGTTTGGTTTGATGTTCTGCCAACAAAATCTTGAAGTTCTTAGTAGTTCTGAACAATCGTTTTTGACCAAATAATGTAATTGGTCCTGCCACAAGGCAAAAGTACTTCCACTCAGATCTCAGACCAGCTTCGTGCCCGAGCTATTTTTAAAACATTCACATCTATTTATCTATTTGGAAGCCTTGAAATTGATCAAACACTTTAGAAATATAAGCTGTCCACCCGAAGAGATTCCAGTCCACTCGAAGATGGGGAGCTCCTTGAGGGCTGCAACTCTCTCCCAAAGTAATTTTTTGTAATTATTTCTGCTTTTTACGCTCTTTTGAGAATACAGTAAGTAGACCATAATCTTCAGTAGAATTAAATTCTATTAATATGTGGACTTTGTCAAAGGTCAGGATAAGCTCTGAATTGGCTTAATTTTCTTCTGTGGAAGAAAAACTATTTACCATCAAAACAGTTCCTTCAAAAACAGTTCCCTCTTTTCCTCTTATTTTTATGCAATTATCAAATTTTGAAATAAGTCTGAGTTGAGTAAAATATTGGAATTGACCACTTCTAGAAGGAATTCCATTGTCCTGCAGACAATGACTGAAACATTGACAGCTTTAAAAAGAGTTCTGTTAAGTATTCTGTAATCGTTAAAAAAAAATTTTGTCTCCTCTTTCATTTCCCCCAGCCTAGTCATTGTTGGTTACGCCAGATGGTAACACAGTTGTCAGTCAGCCTGACTAATCTTCTGGACAAGTTTTCAAATATCTCTGAAGGCTTGAGTAATTACTCCATCATAGACAAACTTGGGAAGATAGTAGATGACCTTGTGGAGTGCATGGAAACCTCATTTAAGGTAACTTTGTGCTCACTGGAATTGTTTTTTGTTCTCTTCTTTAAAACCTGTGTTAAGTAATGGTGGTAGGAATACAAAGGTATCTTGGTTTTGTATGATTTTGAACTTATAAACTTTGACTTTAAAAACATTTTAAGATTAATACAGAAAACAAGCATTGCTAGTTATACTGAAATGTACATTTAGAGTTAAATATTATCACCTAATTTAAAAATGAAATTTCTTCACACTACAATGTAAAAATAGCTTTGCTTTTATTTTTCTTCCATATATGAATGAAGTCTATACAATTTTCCTATTAGGTTACAAGTTTATTTAAGTGAAAATTTGTCTGAAATGAAAGTTTACACTTCTCTTTACCCATATAGGTCACAATAAAGGCATGTGTTTTGGCTTCTCAGAGTCATTAGATAATTAGTCACCACCAAACTCAGGATACAGACATGTCATTATTTTGGCTTCTAAGTATATGGAATAGCAATGTACCCCAGAACTTAAGAAATTAAGAGTAAAATATTGGTCCAAATTCTGTCACGAATTATCTTTGTGTACCTAACTTTTCTGCGCCTTACTTTTTTCATATCTGAAATGGAGACAATGGCAGAATCAATAAGGGTTGATATTACAGGAGTTACAATAAGTGCTTTAATACTATGTCTAGAAAAAATACTGTTAACAAGTTTTGTCATTATCGTTTATAGCACTATGTGTACAATAGACTAGGGCTTGAGCGACCTGCTTTGGTATAGAACTCGAATGGCCAAAAGTTAACCTCTTGGACTTCTAGAAGTTTAAACCCAAAATTTTAAACATGAATTTGTACACTGGTACCTAAATACTCTCTCTCTCCTCTCCCATCCAAATTCCAGGTGCTCTTTAAGAGCTAGTATCAGTTCCACTAATGCTGTCTAATCTTCTAATTGTTACAATATTAGTAACTCAATCACTTCATTTTACCATTTCAGTTGTTTTTAGTACACAAGTTGTCACAAAGGAAGTAACATATACAGTGGGGCTTTTAAGATGCGTTAGGTGGTCAATAAATGGCAGTGTTGGGAAGAGCATTGGAAATGATGAAGAATATACATTTACTAATCTTGGCACATTGGTTAGAAACCAGGAAATTGCAGATGGTAACTTTGGAGATAGAGTTTATGTACCATAAAGCACATAGATTAGTACATGGTAAGTACATACAACTGTTTATTACTACCCATTTTCTCTATGGATAAACATCCATTTAACTTGACCCTAAAATACAGATTTGGTTTGCTTTTTTGAATTTTGTATAAGTTAATCCTACTATTTTTATTTTTTTGTGGCTTGCTTCTTTCACTCAGCATTCGGTTTATAAAATGTATCAGTGATGCATATAATGTGGTTAATTGTTTATTGCTTATAGAGTATTCCATTGATTCAGTATTCCAGTACTTATTACACTGCTCTCCTGTTGATGTATCTAAGGGTTATAATCGTGCCAGGAACTTTCTTCTATGTCTTACGGTGCACATGTGCCAAGAGTTCCACTAGGGTATATACCTAGGAGTGGAATTACTGGATTACAGCATGGAGACATGTCCAACTTTATTGGATAATGTCAAAAGTACCAACAACAATATATAAGAATTCCCAGCTCTACATCTGTGCCAGTGTTTATAATCATCAGATGTTTTAATTTGTGGATATTGAAGTATACGTTATGGAGGGGTCTTAAATCAACACTAATTTTTTTTTTCTAGTACAAGGGAATGAATGCCAGGTAGGTGCTCTACCACTGAGCTACCTTTCCAGCTTTTTTCCCTTTTCTTTTCTTTCTTTCTTTTTTTTTTCTCCTTAGACTTGTTCTCTCTAAGCTGCCCAGGTTGATCTTGTACTCGTGAGCCACCTGCCTCGGCCTCTTGAATAGCAGGGGTTACAGGCATGCACCACTGTGCCCAGAAACACCAATGTTCTCAATGAGCATCTCTAAAATATCAAGACCTTAACTTGTCAGCATTATTTCATTGCTTTTTTTTTTTTTTTGGTGCTGGGGATCAAACTGAGGGCCTTGTGCTTGCAAGGCAAGCACTCTAACCACTGAACTAAATCCCCAGCCATCATTATTTTATTATTGTGACACTATTTTCACTACACCACCCCCATGACTGACCTGCTGAACTATATTGCCAGTTTGAATTAATATTCATTAAATTGCACCCTAATTTGGCTTTTAGAGTTCAAATATTTGAATCTTTGGAAGATTTATTTACAGCCCACTAACTTGACCTCAGTTACATTAAGTGACCTAGACTATTTGAAAGATGTAATTTTCAATTTTGTGTTGTTTTTCTTTGTGTTTTGTATAGAATGTGAAAGAATCATCTAAGAGGCCCGAACCCAGGCTCTTTACTCCCGAAGAATTCTTTAGAATTTTTAATAAATCCATTGATGCCTTCAAGGACTTTATGGTGGCATCTGAAGCTGGTGATTGTGTGCTTTCTTCAACATTAAGTCCTGAGAAAGGTAAGGCGCACAAGCATCTCCACTTTGAATATAAATACTAAGCTTGAACTGAAAGAACCTACTTCTGAATCAAATGTACATGTAACAATAAAAGGGTACCTGTGTGTTTTTCTACTAAGCACATGTCAATGGCACAAGAGAAACTAATGACTGTATATTTGTTTGTTTCCAAGAGAAACATTATTCAATCATTTGTATTTTTTTATTCAATCATTATTAAATTTTTAAAAATTGCATGTGAATAAACAATATATGAAATGTCACTTATTTGTTTTCTATCTGATATTTGCTAGTAGAGTACAATTACATTATTCTTTACCTCCAGTTTTCTTAATGGTCCCTTCTCAAATCTTTTCATTAAATGTCTAATTCTGTGCATGACTTCTGATTTTCACCAGTTATTCCATATTGATCTCTGTCTCTCTGTCTGTCCGTCTGATTCCCTCCTCTCTGTCTCTCTCTCTCGTGCCCCTGCCACTTGGTTCCTATAACAAAAATGTAATTGCTTTCTTTTTTAAATGACAAATATCTTATGCATGTCATAAATCTTTGCTCTTGTGGTGAACTTCTTAATAACACAGAAAAGCAAGACTCAATATGAAATAGATAGGATCTGAATAATCTCAATAAGGGAAACAGACCTGGCACATACTCTGATATTGCACTTCACCTTTTGAGGACTCTTGTTATTCATATACATCACAATGTAACACTGACGCATTATTGCTTTCTATTTAGATTCCAGAGTCAGTGTCACAAAACCATTTATGTTACCCCCTGTTGCAGCCAGCTCCCTTAAGAATGACAGCAGTAGCAGTAATAGTAAGTACACATCTGATTTAATGCATGCATGGCTCCAGTTAGCCTCTATAGGAGTATTGCATGGGCTTTAAAGGAAATTTATAGAATCATCATTATTATTAATACTGTTCTGTTACTGTTATTCCTTTTACGATATTCCTGAAAATTAAATATTTGGTTTGGAGATTGGATTTCCCTAATATCTTGATATGCTTAAAGAATTGGGCCAGTAGATTTTCTGCTAAGATAATATTAAATAAGGCATCAAATTAATTTTAGATATATGATTTAGACTTTTATCACTATAGACTTAAATATATTTTGTGGAGAATGTGCCTGACAAAAATGGAATTTTAAAGTTGGAAATACAAATGCTGTTGTAAAATTCTAAGGACAATTTTCAGTTTTGTATATTTATGTATCAGTATTTGATTGTGTGTTTGGGGATTTGATTTTGGGTTTTTTTTTTTTTTCTTTTTTTTGCTGCTGGGGATTGAACTCAGGGCCTTGTGCTTGCTAGGCAAGCACTCTAACCACTGAGCTAAATGCCCAGCCCCGATTTCATGATTTTGTTATTTTACTGTAAGCATATTTGTTGGAAGAGAATATACTTCTTTTCTGGAATTTCTGTCCTCTATGGCCAAGCACCCAACTCTTCAGAGTGCTACATCTTGTCAGAATCAGGCAAAGGTCATTATAAAGGGTGTTGGATCTACAATATTCTTTTCAGCCTCAGAAGCTGCAGGAAGGAAAACCTGGTCATTTTGCTAAAAAACATCATTCCTTAAGACCTCTAAATGGGGTGTTGTCATCTGTTCAGGGAAATGGAAGACCTTTCTCTAAGAAAGGTATAAGCATTTTATTACAAATTCATAATGGCATGTTTACAATATGGAATAAAAAAAAACCTCTAAAATTCAATTCATTTTAGAATTTTCCCACCAAAACTTGTCTCGAATTGAGATGAAGCTATTTATGGTCTTACTCTTCTCAGAATGAGTATTTATACATTTCAGGACAGAAATATTAACATACTGTATTTAATTGTAGGGCACTACCCAGAAGTCTATAATATACAATATTTGCCGGACAGAATCTTCTAAAACCTAAAATTCTGAGTTTTATATACATCAAATCCAAAAAGTTTCAAAGAGGATTGGAGTCATGTCTTAGTGTCAGTTTAGGCCTTTCCTATGAACCGTGGGTTTTATTAAGCTTTTCAATGAACCAACTTTTGACTTCTTAAATTCTCTGTTTATATTTTATTCATTCTAATCTTTATTATTTCCTTCCTTCTACTTACTTTGGTCTTAATTTACTCAACTTGTCCTCATTCTTTAAGATGGAAAAATTATAACATTGATTTTAAATCACTGTTTTTCCTAGTTTCTTAAAGTTTCAAAATTTTTTGTAAGCATTGCTTTCATTGCATCCCACACATTCTAATGTTTTGCAAAATTTTCTTTATGAGTTTTTTAAAATATTTTTAATTGTGAGGTTTTTGATTCATGGTAATACAGAAGTGAGTTGTTTGATGTCTAAAATTTTGGAGTTTTCTACATATCTTATTATTGTTGATTTCTAAAATAATTCTGTTACTGTCCAAGGTTATACTCTGTACTCTTATTTATTCAGGATTTTGCATATTATTCAACTGTTGGAGTAATTCTCAACTTTTGGAAAGAAGTTTAGTAGTATTGTTCACACTTTGTTTTCCTTATTAAATGTTTTGTCTAATTTTTTATCAATTGCTTAGGAAAATGAATTTAAAATATTTTCTTTTTACTGTAGATTTGTCTAATTCTCTTTTTTCTCCTGAGGTATTGTTATATCTTCCCCTATTGATTGACCTTTTAAACTTATTGAAATAGTTCTCATCACCTCTGATGTTCTTTGTGTGGCCTCATATTTTGTCTATTAGTAGAGCCAATCTTCCTTGTGCTTACCGTTTTCATAGTATTTTATTTTTTAATGTTCAACCAGCTGTCTTTATTTTGAAAGTATACCTGTGAACCAGGTCTGGTGGCACATGCCTGTAATCCCAGCATTTGGGAGGCTGAGGCAGGAGGATCACTGCAAATTCAAGGCCAGCTTGGGCTACATAGTGAGTTCAAGGCCAGCCTGACCCCACACAGTGAGATCCTGTCTCAAAAAACCCAAATAAAATTAAAGTGTACCTGTGGTAGACAGTATATAGTTAGAACTTTACCCATATATATGTTTTGTGCTGTTGTTGACATATACTGTATAGCCATGTAAGTTATAAATCCCATAATTACTCTTAGAATTGTTGCTCTAAACAATATGTCTTTTTAAAAAGAGAAGAAAAAAATGTATTTCCTTTTATATTTATTATATTTCCTGTACCTTTTATTCTTTCTTGCAAATACACATTTCTATCTGGTGTTAATTCCTTTCAGGCTGAAAAACTTCCTTTAGCGCTTCTTGTAGTACAGATTGGCTACAATGAATTCTCTTTCTTCTTTTACATGAGAAATATCTTATTTTGTCTTACATATAGAAGGTACTTTTTAACTACACATCAAATTATGGGTTAACAGAATTTTTTTTTCTTTCAGTCCTTTAAAGATGTCATTAAATTTTCTTCCTGTGGCTATTGTATCTGAAAAGCAGGCAGCCATCATTTGTATTATGTTTTTCCTTGTATGACTGGGTCAGTTTTATTCCTTTGCTTTCCTTCAAAATTTTCTCCTTTAGCAGTTTAAGTAAGACATGATTGTGCTCATTGTGTTATACTTATCTTAGGATTTGTCAACCTTCTCGAATCCATAAGTTGATTCTCCCCTAGAGTTAGGGAGTTTGACCATAATTTTCTGAAATATTTTCTTTCTATTTTACTCGTCTCCTTCTGAGACACCAGGCACACACGCTGCAGGCAGGTTGATATTGTATCATAGGTCACAGAAGGTTTCTTCATGCTTTCAACCTCTTTTCCCTCTGTTGTTCTGAATGGGTAATTTCTTCTTGTCTGTTTTCCAGTTGACTGACCTTTCCTTCTGCCATCTCTAATCTACTGAATTTTCCATCAAGTGATTTTTTTTTTTTGATTTCTGGATTTATATTTTGTGTTCTAGAGTTCCATTTGATTACTTTTCTATTTCTCTGCTGAGATTTTTCCATTCGCATATTTATTAAATAATATTTTTTGGCCCTTAATCATAATTATGATAGGTGTTCTAAAATTTTTGTTGCCTAATTTCAACTTGTAGATCACATTAGGATTAGTTCCTATTGCCTTATTTCCCTCCCTGATTGAGAGGCACATATTTTCTTAATTAGTAATTTTTTATTATATGCTGGATATTATGGGTACTATATTGTTGAGTACCTTCTAGATTTTGTAGCATTCCTTTAGAGGCTATTGAATTTTTTCTGATAGGAAGTGTACTTACTGGTAGATGAGCTTTATCTTCCTCCCCAGGCTTGCTTCTAAACTTCCTTGGAGACAGAGAGCAGGTAACCTTATTCTTTTTTTTTATAGCTTGCTTTTTATTATTCTTTTAATTTTTATTAGTACATGTTTACAGTACATAATGTTTACATTCCTTGGGTGGAGTTGATGCATGTATATAACACACTTTAATACCTTTTTCATCCCCATTCCTTCTCCTCCCACCTCCTTCCCTCCATCTCTTGATCCCTATCCCTTCCTATTGGAGAAGGATCTATCTCCCTACTTCCTATCATCTATTTTTGCTCTTATTTTTACTTTGGGTTTCTCATATAAGAGAAACCTTGAGATATTTAAGGTTGTGTGTCTGATTTATTTCACTTATGGTCTCAGGAAATGGCATCCATTTTCCTACAGATGACTCAGTTTCATCTTTCTTTATGACAGAGTTGTACTCCATTGTTTGTAAACACCATACTGTCTTTATCTCTTGACAGACATATAAGCTGCTCCCAAGATTTAGCTATTGTGAATTGTGCTGCTATAAACATGGATATGCATGGAACATTGCAATATGGTGTCTTTAACTTTGAAAGCATAGAGTTTTTGAGACATCTCTAGAGTGCTGAGAAAAAGCTCAACAGGTTTGCTTGTCAGAACTTCTCTGTCTCCCATTGTTGTGTGACTGCTAGTAGGGTCTTGTTAAGAATAGAGCTTCCTATGTGTTATGTTCTTGCCAGGTTTTGTGATGTCTCTCTTTGTGTACGTGCATCTTATTTATTTGACCACTAACTGAGGGAGACCTTTTAGAGATTTATGGTGCTTCTTTACACAGTGTCCTTGTAAATAGCCCAGCTCTAAAGCCTAACCTGTATACAAAATTAATTTCCATCTCTGATTCCCTGTCTCAGTGAGACCATTGACCCTTGCTGGCTGTAAGTCTCCACCCCTCAATGAGAAGGTATCTCCAGACAGGAGAGCTAAAAGCCAAAAAGCCAAGACAACCATGGGTCTTACATTGTATGGTTTCCTCCTCTCAAGGATTACATATTGTTTATTGACTTATTTCCGAAAATATCTTGTCTTGTATAATTTGTCTAGAATTAGAATTATTTAAGTTTGGAAAGCTAGTCTGCTACCATCATGTTTGGTATTCGGCAAGAATTTCTCTGACCGACTTTAAAATAAACTTGAATATAAAACAAACAAACAAAAAACCTGATTTCATCCTAAACCTCTGATTCTGAGGGTCTTTTTAAACTTCTAAGATGAAGGAACATCTTCTCTTTTTTCTGGTTTTTTTTTTTTTTGGGTTTCTTTTTGCTTCCATTTGTGAAAAATGCAGGTCTTGGTTCGACATCAATTTTTGGTTAGGCATAATACCGGTCATAAGCATGCTGCTGACATGATGATGCATGAGAGAAGCCTTTGTGGTACTTACATTCTAAAAGATAGCTGTAAACAAGATATCTGTAGTGTGGTGTATGAAAATTATGATAATAGAATTTTGTAAATATTTTCACTGGTAGCATAAAGGAGGTAAGACTGTTTTATGAGGAAAGAAATCAGAGAAATTTGAAGAAAGGATGAGAGTTTTCAGGGATAAGACTTTAAAAGTTGGCAGTGCCAGTCAGACCAGGGCGTATGAACTGTGCGCATATGAAAGGGAGAGTCCGGGGATAATATACAAGCCTGCTGTTTATCCAAAGGGAATTATACTTACAAAGCAGTAGTAATGCCCCTTATACCAAGAACAGTGCTGATTAAAAGATGTTTGAGATCCTTACAGATAATACCAATGATACAGAAAGAAATCTTTACTTTGGCATTGCATTATGCATCTCCTAGAAATACAATTTTAAATCAGATTGCCTGACCTCATAACCCAGCTGTATTTCCAAGCTTAGTGTGGGCCCTCAGGCAAGTTACTTAAACTTTCTGATGCCTTAGGAATTAGAAAGTGGTAACATCTCCTCCATGGGGTTTCCATGAACTTTGAGTCAGGTAGTACACACAGGCTTGGAGCCTAAAAGCTAGTAAGAGACCATGATTAAGTATGAGAACAATTAGGTGCAACAGTTGGGGGTCCGGGATTGTAGTGAGTGCATACTAAGTTTTGGACTTGAATCAACAAGGAGTACTCATTTGCCTGCTTCTTACACACCAAGAGATCCATGTTCACCAGTGTGGAGCTCCTGAGCGGGTTTGCTCTAAAAAATTCACTAGATTATAGCACAGTTTTTGTGTTCTATTATTCTAGATGGCAGTTATTATTACTCATACCAAGCAACATGGACAGTTTTAGTAATAATGAAACAAAATATGGTAGTAACTCAGGAATTTGGGATTACTCAAAATCCTATTTAGATGCTCTACCTCCCCACCAGGTCTCTACAGCAACCTTCGAGTAAAAGCAAAGCTTTGTTATCAGCTTGGGTTTGGCCCCCAGAACCCCTCATAAGGGCTTTGAGGCATATAACTCAAATCTCATTGATTGCAGGTAGATAGCTACAGAGGCAAGTACAGTATGGGAAGACCTAACCTGGAAGTGTAAGCAGGCTTCGGTGATAAAGTTGTTTTTCTTTCTCTGCAAAAGGGACCTAGTATCCTTGAGAACTGAACAATTGACATTTAAGCCCAATCCATAATGAGTGAAATAAGAAAAGTGAGGGAACTTTGACCTGTACCGGATGTGACACTCAACAGCTAGGGGCGCTTTCTTCTCCATCTTTAAGATCCTTTTCCCCCCTCTCTCTTGAAGGAAGATGGTACTGCATTTTAGATCCCAAGACTGTAGTGCCCCATAATCCTGGGGGTAGAACTGTCAAAATGGTGCAAATCAGCAATCCTAGTAGACAGAGGAGGCACAGTGGGCTGTCTATCAATAGGAATACAGGGACCAGGCATGGTGGCACACATCTGTAATCCCAGCACTTGGGAGGCTGAGGCAGGAGGACTGTGGCGAGTTTGAGGCCAGCCTGGGCTACACAGTGAGTTCAAGTCCAGCTTGAACTGCATAACGAGACCCTGTCTCAAAAAACAAACAAAAAACAAAAAGAATACAAACACAAATAGCCCAATTATTTACATATAGATAATTATATTAAAATTTCTAATATGGTATGGATTTCTTGTACTTTCAAATCTACTTTCTAGTTTAAAAAAAATTTTTTATTGGTAGTGAAATCCCAGACTATCCCACATAATCTTATATGAGCCTTAAAATAGCTGTAATATTGTAATGATAGTACTACTTCACTTAAACCAAATCTCATTTTATAACCCAAGTTTATTTTGGTGAGAAAATTCATGTCGAACTCCAGTTTGGGTTGCCTACCACACGTCTCTCACAAGCTACATAGAATGTGGTATGGGCCAGAACTGTTAGTTTCATCTGAAGGAGGCAGTTCATGGTTATGTAAATTGGTGACTCACTTCCCACAACTCCGTAACTAACTCCCTGCACATCCTGCTAGATACGCTTCCCTGACAGTCACCCCCCGATATATACACATATAAATAAATGAGCATACATGAAAATATTTTATCATCAGAGTCTCCAGAAACATAGAGATCATAGAATTAGGAAATTTCCTTAACCCAGTTCAGAAGTTCTATTCTCACTACAGTAGGTAAGGCCTATCTCTTCTGTTAGATTATGTTTGTAAGCTTATTTTTTCCCTTGTAAATGTCGATGCACACGGTGGGTCTATTCTTTAATATTATGTACCTCAGGTATGCTGGATGTTAAACATATAAAAGTAAGCTAACCTTGTAACCCAAATACTATTTGAGTTAGTTCACATTTTTAAAATCATATACCATAATTGCTGGAAATTTGTAACTTCTAAATGCATCATACCTTCAAAAGAAAACTACAAATTTAACTCTTGAAAACTAGCATATGCATGTCAGTGTTTCCAAACAGGTTGTTCTTTGTAAGGGGACACAGAGAAATCTGTTGAAACAATTGGAAGGAAGAGATTCTTATGGGAAAGGTGTAATGCGCATATCATTCTGCTTCTTATGGAAGAGTAAGGCAGGATTGAAGAAGGTGTTCAAGCTGATCTCATTTGTTTTCTTTGTGATGAAGTTATTTCTTCAGTATGGGTGACACTGGTGCCTTCAATCATCTTTGGTGCTGATTAGTTTCAAGCTTTCCAGTGTAAAAAGTAAAAAATCCAACCCATAGTCCATTGCACAGTACTTAGCACTGCCTGGCACCCAGAAAAGATGTACTGCAGATGACAATGGACAAACGACCATTACTCTAAAATGAAGTACCTGCATGTATCATAACTACAGCGCATATTTAATGACTTAATATTTACATCAGGCCAAATATAGCTGAATGTGTGCAGATCCTGATCCAGCTTATAAAATAAGATCCCTGGTATTTTGGGCCAAGATGTCAAGTGTAGGAAAGTGAAAAGCCACTAGAAGATAAAGACACAGGAGAAAGATTTGCTGGCTAGAGGAAATCATCCCCTGCCCCTGGAATATACCACATCTGTGTTTTTTATGCATGTACATTAACAAGCCAGAGCTCTGTCTGTGGGGTTTCTTTCTTTTTTTAAACACATTCATCTTTTGAGATTATATAGATTTATATTGCCTTGCAAAAACAATACTCAGCAGAAAAATTAGTCCTTTGACTACTTTAAACAGATAAAGGCCAAGAGCACATTAGGGAATCAGGTGGGAACAACCACAGCACCGAGGGAAACCCTCTCGGATGGCCCTGCCGTGTTCACCACTGTGCCCTTTCCCTTCCAGGCAAAGCGGCAGATTCCAGTGGAGACCCCAGCCTGCAATGGGCGGCCATGGCTCTGCCCGCATTCTTTTCTCTTGTAATTGGCTTTGCTTTTGGAGCCTTATACTGGAAGGTAAGTATACCTACTCTTTTATTTTCCCTTCTTGATAAACCTTACATATGTATTCCAAAAAAGGATCCTACTGAGAAAACAATGAGCCCTCTATTAATTTATAGTCTGAATTTTTTTTTTTAATTTTAGAAAAGTGCCCACCATTCTTCAGTATGCTCTCAAGATAACCCCCCCTGCCCAGAATGCACACTTCAGGAATGAGACCAGGTTTCTGAACTGTATTAAATATAAATAGGAAGACAATATGCTGGAAATCATCTGATGTGCTTAACAGTCAAATGGAAATGCTATTCGGGTTACTGCTATTTTGAATTTCTGCTGTTTTGTTCTCTTCATATTGAAGCTTGTCTAAAATTTTAAAATGGGCTAAATGATCATGACTCAAAAGTCTTCAATTTGATTACTATTTAAACAAGACAGCTTTTTTCTCCTTCAACCCCAATGTCCTAAAAATCTTGAATTGTTAACACATGCATTTTTATAAGTTTTATTGCAAAAATATTTTGCATTCTGTAAAAAAGCAGTTATTGGAGTTACTGACATGAAGTGAGGACTGTATACTTTATAATGTCATGGAAATAATTCACTGGTATTTTTACAATATACATCATTGTTCTTTTCTCAGAAGAAACAACCAAATCTTACAAGAGCAGGTGAAAATATACAGATTAATGAAGAGGATAATGAGATAAGGTATTTTGTTTGCTAAATATATGGCTAAGCAAGACTGACCTTGTTATTTCACTTATTATGCATGCACATTTTCATAATGTTGTTAAGCAGCTATGAAGTTTCATGATGCAGATCCTAACCACCATGTCACAAATCTTTTCCATGTTGCTGAACTTTCACTATCTCTTCAATATTACTTTTTTTTTTTTTTTTGGTAGTTTTAGGAATCGAATCCAGGGCCTTTGCACTGAACTATATCCCCCCAGCTCTTTTGGGTAAATTATTTTTAATTTTGAGAAAAGTTATCTCTAAAATGTCCAGGGTGGGGTGGAATTTGGGTCCCTCCTGCCTCAGCCTCCAGTAGTGCTGGGATTACATGTGTGTATCACCATACCTGGTGCCACATTTTCATTTAACTGTAAAGTACCTTCATATATTTGTCTCTGAAGGCACATTTGCCTCTGGTTATAATTTTCAAAATGTCACTTTCTCTTACATCATGCCAGTGTGTGTGTGTCCCTGTATTATATATTATATATATTAAATGCATATATATAAAAAGTTTTTTTTAACTGCTTGTTGAGACAGAGAAAGTCATCTTTCTTTATAGCAATGCTAATGAAGCTAAGCTTCCCCTCCAATTTTACATTCTTTTGCTGCTATATTTTACAGGAAAAAAACCAGCCTTCTACAATTCCTAGATCATGGTGTACTTCAGCATCTCTGTCCAAAAGCAAATAAACATTTTTCTTGTTGTTTTTCAGTATGTTGCAAGAAAAAGAAAGAGAGTTTCAAGAAGTGTAATTGTGGCTTGTATCAACACTGTTACCTTCGTACATTGGTAAGTTTTTAGAATTCAAACTGACATACTTAGCAAGAACCATATAAATTTCAGAGGCCAAAATTCAGGAACGAACTTTTTTATTATGTCCTTTATCAAGCAGATGTCAGTATATTAACCAAAGTAGTTACATAATTGAGTTTTATGTATCTCACTCATTGTGTACTCTCAAGTTTTGAAAGGTAAACAGTGTTACCCCTGACAAGTAAATTCATCTTGCATGGGAGTTATAAAAAAATTTAATGATTATTTTCTGGAAATATTTCTCTAGGAAAAAAAATAAATTAGACAACGGGCACAGAGCAAATTGGGACTAAGATAAACTATTAACAGAAGAAAAATAAATAAAGCCAATTCTATTCAGGTGTGATCACTGTAACATGACAATATACCACTTGTTAGATGCTGAAAAAGAAAAAAAAATCATGAATATCTTCCTGCCACTTTAAGGTAAAAGAGAAAAGATCAAACTACCGTAATCAAAAGAGTAAAACTGTCAAGGCAAAGTGCCACCTGCCATGTGACTGGTCATAGGTATGGCTTATCCCAGTCCAGAAACCAAGATGTCCTGAATTAAACTAGTGACAGATGCTCGATGCGACTGTGGGGTTTGGGGGTGGGACTCTTCCAGAAGGGAGAGTAGGACACAGCCCGAAGTGACTGATGTTCATTATCTCCTTTCGCATCTGCTTTCCCTGGTTCTAAGCTGCAGACACAGTTGAAGGAGCACTCAGCACTGCATCAGCTTGATGCAGTTACTGGTTTCTGCTCTCTCTCACTTTCACTAGCTTTGCTGTTGCTGCGTGACTGCTGCACACATGTGACCACAGTGTGCGGACCCTCAATTCTTCTCTGCATTTCCTCCTTTCAGAGGACCGCTTATTCTCAGAGGCTATTACTGCTGTGGTCTGGTGAGCTTTTCTCTTTCCTTCAGGTCACCATCCTTCCAGACTTCACTTCTGTCCCAGATTCAGAAATTTATCTCTAGATTGAATTTTCCCCAGGGAAATTGGGTCACAGTCTTTGGCTTCCTCTAGGAGCTAACTTTTATCATTAAAAAGATCACTTTCAACAACCTGACATGATATAGTAATTGCATCGCATGTCTCTAACATTTTAATACTGTTGTTCCACATACTTCCTTATTTTTAAGGTTAGTCATACTCTTGATTGCTGTCTCCAAAGCACGATTAGCACTCTCACCTGTTCCCATCCTACCTCTTCTCTAGGCTCAGTTTTCTGTTTTCACTCAACACTTTTTATTTTCTGGAGCAGTGGTCCCAGGGCTTAAGTATTTTTTCTAGAAACCCTTTTCTCTGCTCTTTAACCTCAATATAAACCTCACCATTTCTTTCTTAACTGCTGCTTCAGTTCCTTTCTATTAGACAGCCACAAACCATACACTAAATGGTTAATTCTTAAACCTCAGGCAGCATCCTGTGTTGTTTGATTTTGGATTGTACTGCTGGGATCGTTTTGGCACACGGGTCTTCAATCATGTGGTTTTAATTGTTGGCATTTATACTGTGACATTTGGAAAGTGGATTATGGTGGGAAAACCCAGGCCACCTGTTTAAGAAGGGAAAAGGAGGCATTTTTAAGCAACCACAGTCAAACAATTTCTGCATATTTCTGGTAGTCAGATAACATGCAAGAAAGGAACTGGATGTGTCTGGCTAATGCTGCTTCCCAAGAATTTTAGTGGGCGTTTGTGCATTGCAGACTACTTGGTGAATGTCTGTTGAATGTGAGATCAAGTGAATGAATGAGACATAAATGAAAGTTGAACTGAGAGATAAGGGAGATGGTTCTTCTGAAGTTGGCCTTGTCTTTATCTTGTATCTGTGTATATAATGCGTGGTTAATTTACTGGCTGTAGTCAGTGATATAGAAAGGTGCACACAGCAAAGAGAATTGTCCTCATAGGGGAAGTCTAACATTTATTTAATTTTCTTAAATGTATGAAATATTATTCATGTATAAAATGAATCAAATTAGTCAGGTAAAAGAATCCCAGAATTGCTCCAAAATAAGTTCATCGCATTTATTGAGTCAGTGACTGATTCTCTGTCATAGAGAACCTTACTCATTATCTCTGCAAATCCCTCTCAAGGCTCAGTGCAGAAACCCCACCTCCAAAAGTCTGGCTTCCAATTGTAATGGATCCTCCTTATTTGTGGCCCTCTGATTACATTTCAAATGACTCTTGGTAAGGTATCATATAGACATTTTGTGTCTTTTTTTGAAAACATAACCTGTTATTTGTTTCTTTATTTAATTTTGGAACCCTCCCAAACCATATCACTTATTCTTTACACATATATGTGATGAATATTTGTTGAATAAATGAATGAAGAGAGAGGAATATCTTAGAAAATTCAGTAGTCTGAGAAAATTTCTGGAGATGAAAACACACATAAATTTGAGCATATGCGTAAGTAAATAAAAATTCAAAATTTTTATTGTAATCAGTCTTAGTTAAGGAGAAAAGAAGTGAATGACTCAAGTTTATGGCAAGGATTTCTGCCTGAAAATGGAAGATTCACCAACTAAAATGAAGTAATTCAAGATAAATACTGGAACACTAGAATAGAAAACATATGATGTTGTTAATTCTCTGAAGGAAATAACCTGTAATTTGAAGACAAAACATGAAGGGGAGGTCCTAAATTTTATATGTAAGAAAAGAACATGGAATAAATTAAGTAATGAACTAGAAATGAGAGATGCTACTTCTAAGAAAAAATATACTAAAGTTCTGCTTATTTGATATCAGCCATGAAAAAAATTTATATGAAAAGTTAAAAATCCACTTTGTTACCTAGCTGATGCCAGCTATCTATGTGTGGCAAACTATAAGAACTCTTCATGTATTAGGCTGTATGTAGCATAATTTAAAGAAAAAAATACAATAGAGATAAATTATATTTAAAACTTCATTTATGTTAATATAGTATGGGAAAATTTTGTTCTTTGTTTGTCCCACAGATGTGATTCCACCAAACTCTTGTATGTGCATTGGTGGATGCACCCGAGCTGTGTCTTCACATTACTTATATCCTAAAAAAGGAAACAAGACTAGTATTTTAAAAGTGAACTATAAGTCTATAAGGTTCCAAAAACAACAAAGGAAAGGTTACAAAGAAAATGCAGTAAGATATCAAAGTTGGTGCTACTGCACATGGTTGCATAAGATATGAACTGAACACAACTCAAGATATTGATATAGATAACATCCCTCAGAACTGTGCCATGCATGCCCACATGAAATTGGTTTATTTAAAGGGAGAGAGAAATCACTACCCACAGAAGAAGGGCATCACTTTGTAAATATCAGAGGTAGCATTTATGCTGAGCTAGATCTTACATTATTGGTAAGATTTTATTAGGAATAGAAAAGGATTAATTTAGATACTGCAGATAGCATAAACTGAGTCACGAAGACCCCAAACTACAAACTGTATTTGAAAATCAGTTTGTATTGTTGCATTCCAGTGGAAATCACACAGAAAAGGTTAAAATACTGGAAGAAAGTGTGGGCTTTAGCTTGAAAGAGCTTGAATTCTAAGAACAAAGCTTGGCATTCCATTAGGTAGCATAAAGAACTGTTTGTGGTTTAAAAAGAAATGGACGATACCATCAAAGCTGAGGTTCAGGAAAAGTAACCAGATGTTTGTGTGGTCAGAAAGATGGGAATATAGAACTAGAGGAAGGGAGTCTGTCTGGGATACCTATCTTGCAATCAGATGTGACAAAATGGCCCCTTGAAGTAGGATCAGAACCATGGAGATGGGAAATTATGGACCGTTTTGGAGACTTTGCACTAAAAAGAGACATTGCCATTACTGATAGGATGTGAAGCTTGACACAATTCAAGGATGATTTACAGCTTGCAGGACTTAGCAGATAGCAGTACTACGAAAAGAAAATAGGAAGTAAAGGGAGGTTGTTAATAAATATTGGTGGAATTGACTAATGGCCAAGTATGTTAGTCTGGAACTACAGAAAACAGTTGGGGCTAGAGACCATAGATCTGGGATTTAGGAGTCATCTACAAGGATCAAGGGTCAAGAGCCTTTCAGACAGATTGCTTGCTCATAGAAAAGGCCCTGTCTGGTTGATAGTAAGCAGCATGTATGTAGCATGTACTCAGGTAGTAGTTTCTTGACTAACTTACCATGGTAAATGTAGAAAGTAATTCTCATTAGCATTAGGCATGTGGGAGATTCATAAAAGAAATACAAACTAGGACTTTCTGTGGTTCTGAGCTATGACCAGAAGAAAAGAGACCTTAGAATTGGAACAGGGCAAAGCTCAAATCAAGCTCGGACATTGACAGTACAGGGCTTGAGGATGGTAGGTTACCAACTGCCAAGATCTCTGTCTTTATCAGATATGTTCTAAAACTTTCTGGAGCTTTAGGGTTGTGCCTGTGTGCTCTCTTTCTGTAGCCACACCATGAAGCTGAAGATTACAAAGGATTAGACCAGTGTTCAAGCCTTGGGTGTGCAGTTTAACTGGTTATAGGATCCTGGGTGAATCAGCTAAGGTCTTCTGACCTATAGTTTTTTTCTGTATAGTCCTGTACTATATAACAATGTTTTGGTCAAAGATATACACACATATGACAAGGGACAGTGGTCCCATAAGACCAGACTATAGCCTAGGTGTGTGCTGGGTACAGCATCTAGGTTTGTATTAGTACACTCTGTGATGTTTGCAAACAGCAATGAACCTAACGACTCATTTCTCAGAACCATCATTAAGCACCACATCACTGTATAATGAGGCCATAATAACACTTGTCCTGCTTATTTCATGAGGTCCTTGTAAAAACTCAGGGTATCATTATAAAAATTGTAGTTTTGTTATATGGGAAGAACAGTTGTATGTCTTCAGGTTTATTTTGTTTGCTAAACAAGTCAGGGACAAAAATAAAAATAATTTCCAATCTTGCTTCTCTACATTTAATTAAGTCTAGAATTTCAAAGTACTCCTGGGTTTTAAAAATATCCTTTTGCTTTTTGTGATTCCTTTTTTGCTTGCTAGCCATGATTTATTTTAAAAAATATTTTCCATACATTTTGGATTTCTGAAGTTTTCTCTTAATGTCTTTTAATTTTTCTTTCTGGATTTAATTCTGCTTTTCTAAATAAAGCATTCCTTGTTTCTAGAGTTCTCTGTTTGGTAAGTTGTCATGTAATACAGATTTTAATGTATGACATTTAAAAAGCCTGGGAAAGTACTGTAATTCTTACTATTCATACCACTAGACTTTATAAATATTCTGCAAAATGATCCCAATATTTTGAAAGCAGTGATTTATGATTCTAGGACTGATAAATAAGGACAAAAGTAAGGAAGGAGAGTGAAGAGGAAGGAAGAGAAATGCAAAATACATATTCATTTGGTGATGTCTTGGGGTATAAAGGGAAGATATTATCTATGAATATTTTCAAAAAAACAGCTAAGATGTACAAATATTTTACTGGAAAGTTGAAAAGTCTGAAATCTCAGTGGTTTAACATCACTAGTGAGGAACTAAAACAAAGTATGGCTTTGTTTCTTCACCAAGTACAATTTACTCACTAAAGCCAAATGAAACTTCCCAGTTTGTCAGAATGTGGTGCAAGGATTTCAGTTTTTATTTTGAATGGAAATACTTAATGAGATCTTTCTGCTGCCATTTCCTTAGTAGGGAGCGGTGGTTGCTAGAACCTAGCTACACATCCAGGATATTAGAGCTGCTCATTGGCTGGGAGGCTGTTACTCACTGGTGGCCTCTGACAGCTTTTCTGCCTGGAACCAGGACTCCACCTGTGTCTACTTCTCTGCTCTCCATTCTTCAGATGCTGTCTGGACCTTCAACTCCTCTCCCCTCATTATATGTCTACTACCTTTTAAACCCTTGCTAGAGAAACTCAAGGTTAAACAGCTTGATCCCTCTCATCACAAACAGAGATAATTGCTGATATGTTTGGAGGTATGAAAGCTACAGGGTAGTCATTTATCCATTCATAGAAATATTACTGAGTACATACTGGTACTATGTGCCAAGCACTGTTTCAAGGGTTGAGATCAGCAATAAAAAAGTTGACAAAGTTCCCTGCCCTTATGGAGTCTACATCCTAATGGGAAGACATGGACAACAGACAGTAAAATTATTTCAGATAAAGTCAAGTATTCCAGGGATGATCAACTAAGAAAAAAATGTACCCAGTTCTTTTAAGCCAAGTTCAAAATACATTTTGAGTCTATGACTCAGTCTGGGGGCTTACACAAGTATTCAACGACTGAGAACAAAAAGAAGGCAGAAAGAAAACATACCATAATGTCTCTCTCTTTTTTTTTTTTTTGTTTCTTCCTCTCTAGGATGGTAACAGTTCATGTTTGCTTCATAAATGAAGCAGCTTTAAACCAATTCCTATTCTGTCTGAAGTGACAGAGCTCATCTTTATCTGTTCTTGCTACCCGTACTTTATATGGATGATTCAGAACTTGGATCAGAGTGTTTTACTGTGAAACTGGCACTGAATTAATCATCTATAAAGAAGAACTTGCATGGAGCAGGACTCTAGGACTCTATTCAAGGACCAGAAGGTCTTGTGGTCTCATTCAGAACTTGCAAGCGATGATGTGAGAGAAGGCACGCGTCCCACTCTGCACGAGACATTTGCATGGCTCCAGAAATGTCTTAAGTACTGAAAAACTACACAGCTTTATTCTTCAGTGACAACCTGCAGCCTGTAGTTACCCCAGTCTCTGCAAGTAGGTTTCAGCCTGGCTAGTGAGGGGAACCACTTTTTTCTTAAAGGGATCTAGAAAACAATATGAAAAGAACTCAGTAGCGTCAGCCACTGTATAGTGTGGAAAGCAGGGGAACAGGCATGTCAGCTTTGTAGCTGCTGATTAATGACAGGAGTCTGAGCTCGATCTCTTCCTGACATTGACCAGGCACACGCATATCCCACTAGAGCAATGGACATGGTTGGCTGTTTCTATCTATGCAGGGGAGTCAGTACTGAATTAGAACAGCAATGCCTTGGCTTAGGAAAGACTTTCCAAAAGAGTCATCGCAGGAAGAAGCTGTGAACACTGACCAGTAGAATGTGCCGAGGAGGACATTTGGCATCCCTGGCAAAGTTACCCCTTGGCCTTGGCTACTCTAGAGTGTATAAATGGTGTTTGAGAATTATATTATGACATGTGTATACTCTAAAACTATTACAGAGTTATGTAAATGGACGTGGGAGAAAATGCTGAATGTATGATGGTCCCATTTTCAATTTCTACCATGGAAGAGAATAAAAATAAATTATGATATTTAGTATCTAAGGTTAGAAAAATCACACCCTCATGCTAATATGGGTGTTGAAAACTAGGTTACTTAGCTTTTACAATAATGCAAGGAATCAGGAAACTTTAGTTATTTATAGTGTAATCACCAATATCTGTTTAAAGGAACAATTTATTTAAAATCAGGCACCCTAAATTCATTAGGGTTTATGAATTAAAAATAAAAAGAGAGCTTTATGTAGTTAATGCATGTCAGTTTGCTATTTAAAATGTGTGACAGCATTTGTCATATTAAGAGTGAATCTGGCCAGAATTCCCAAGATGAACACCATGCTTTTAAAATAAAATTTGTAGTACACTATGTTATTCCCTGTGTGAATTTTTTAATAGTCAAAAGAACATCTTAATAAAGTCAAATAGTGATTTTTCTAAGGTTTTATTTTGATGGAAGTTCTTTTAACATATGAACAAATCTATAAAGGAATCCAGAGCCTCTCATTCAAATTTAATCCTTGTAATAAACATTATCGCCATGTGCTATAACCGTAAGATGACCAATTTTAATTTTGTTATACAAAAGGGCAAGAAAAACTGAATGCTGGCTTGTCTTTGATTTCAAACATCCAAGCATTTCAAATATAGTTGGATTTTGGCTTATATTCAAAGCTAATCCAAATACGACTCTAGTTTGTAGCCTTTTGCTCTTTTTTATACCAAAGAGCTCAGATGATTTCTGTGGTCTCTTTCTTCTCTGAAGTGCTTCCTCCAGCAGCAGTCACTCATTTCCCTAAGAATCAACGCAAGTCCAGGGGGAGGCCCTCAGGTATCCCGTGGTGCCGCTGGTTAGTAATAAAATGAGGGATCAGTTTACTTGCTGAAAGGCCCTCTCTCTGTGTGTGGCATTAATCGTTTTGAGGAAAATAGGCATAGGTTAACACGAGTAATACATGTAGGTGGTGTACAGATTGAAAAGATGGATAGTCGCAGGCTAGTGCTTTGATTTATTTGTCCAGTGATTTCTGTTGGATCTATTGAAATGTTGTTTACTGAGCTTGAGAATACAAGGAATACACTTTTGTTCTGAAAGCAAGTAGTTGGGTTTAACACTCAAGAAAATAATCTTAATCAATAGAGTTAAGTAAACAAATGTAGCAGGTTATGAAATCTGTCATGGAAGCAGAGGAGAGATGTGTCCTGCCTATTAAATGTATTGGATCATTGAGAGTTACATGGATTGGCAATTTTTAAAACACTAAAGTTCAATAAAGTGCACGAATAATAGAAAAGTGCTGAACATTATTTTGGATGCTAGCTGCTTGGACATTTAGTTATGTCATATCTGCTTTGACATAAAAATATACATTTATCTTTGCTTATTTGATCCCATATGTGTTCTGAATATCCTTTTTCTTAATAGAAAACTCACAACTGAGATGATAAACCACAAAATAGACTTTCAAACTGGTGCCATGTATCTGATCAATCTTTTTTACAATGTTTCAAAATTGCCTATTAATTTGAATGGTCTCAAAAGTTTGTAGATTCTAAATTATACTGCAAGTTTTGCACCTCTTTGGTCAAAGCCGAGTCAATAACAAAAGTGGCTCTGTGATAAATGAGGCCTGCCCATTAATACTGAAATATTCCCAGATAATGTATGAGAATCTAATGTGCTTGCCACACTGCCACTTTTAATGAGTCAGAGGCAAATTGATTTTTTAATACAGTAATAGAATAAGTAACCTGTCATCTTAAAAGAAGGATTGCATATGTGAAAAATGAAAATATGAGAAAGTATGTTATGTGTTCATAATGAAGTATTTACTTTTAGTAAGAATAAAACACATTTTACTGAACATTAAAGTACTTTAGAGAAACTATATAGTACATTTTAGCACTCTAATTCAATTGAAGTTATAAATGAACATAAAAATCCATTCCAAAATCATGGCTATTTCTAAAGTGTTTCTGCAGCTAGGTTTAGTTGTCAACATTTGATTCCAATACAGAGCATTTAGCCATTCCATATCTATTCTTCTTTAAGAAATAAGATTCTTCAAAAAGACAGTTTGGCGTAGTGAGAACGGATGTTGGGAAAATTGTCAGAAGCTCTACTCTACTATTAAGTAATGTGGCAAATCACCTCCCCTCTTAGAATCTCAATTTTTTAATTTATCTGTACGATGGAATTTGGAGGTTGCTTCTTGGGGTGCGTGTTTCTGCTATGTGACTGACAATGCAGATTAAAATACAGTACAGCAGAAACTGTCCCATACAAAACATCCAACTCTGTTCTCTGTGAATAAGCATATTGACCATAAAAAATGTTTATTGTTTTTGTTTCTAATGTAAATAGGGTCCATTAGTAAAAGTGAAATTCAGTTGCAAGTAGGGTGGATTCAATAACCATTTACAAAAGAGATGGCTTTTACCTTGCTTAAATAAATGTTTTGGATCACTTCTGAAGAAAGAAAATTAGTAGTGCATTTTAGTCCGGAAGATAAACTTTGAGATGTGTGTAACATTTGGAAATGCACCAAATTAAACATTTGAATGTTCTCATTTTATTGAAAGCTAAAAGCAGAAGATATAAGATGCTCATAAAATTTTTGAATGCCAAAAGATTTTAGAATCAATTCATAAAGGCATAATCCATAAATTAAATTTTAAGATTCAAAGTGGGACAAGAATTTTAAAGGAAGCCAACTTACATTTGAACTGATATTTTGAATTTGGCTTTAAAATATATCCATTCAGATTAAAATTCAGACACCCAATTTATGGTGTTGCTGCCCTCCATTAACCAGGCTTTTCAAATGCCTTGGTAAAGATAAAACAATGGTACTTTCTTTTCATAACAAGGTATTTTAAAAATAATCCATGTTAAAATGCATACCTATGATCCAAAAATGTTTGCTAAGCATTGTAATGTATAACTGTCATCTTCAATTACATTCTTATAATGTTCTTAAAAATATAATTAAGATGATAATTGTTTAAACTAAAAACCACAGTATTTTCATTTACTTGATTTTTGAGATGCATTTCCAAACAGAACAGCTCTTTCTCCTATACTGTAAGCGTTAATGTGTGATTAATGTGTCCACTTGCCACTGTTTTTTAAAATCAATGGACTTGAAAAGTATTCAGACATTTAGATGGATGCGCAGATTATTGCTAGTTCAGTCATAGATCAGAGTTTGCATATTGTAATGTAAATGTATGTCAACACTATTCTAAATAGTTTTATTATGACTGAAGTTTAATTAAATAAAAAAGGTTGTAAAATGTGATGTGTATGTGTATATACTGTATGTGTACTTTTTAAAATAGGTATATGTACTGACCCTTTTTATACAGGTTTGAATTTGAAATTACATTATATAAACATATACTTTATTGTTCTAAATAAAGAATTTTATGCACTCATAAACTTGCCCTGTTATTTGATCTCATAAGGTTATCACCCATGTTCACGACCTGGCTGGGCATTTGTTAATTTATTTATTTATTTATTTTTTATTTTATTTTAAACCAAGAACATGTATTGGTACATTCTACATACAATGGTCACATTCATTACTTTAATTCTGTACCTATACATGACGTATCTTGGTTCTCCCCCCTCTCCCCCCCCCTCCCCTCTGCACCCTCCCTCCCTATTTACAGCAGGTTCATTCATCATTTTCCATATTTTCCCTTTCCCCTCTTTTTCCCCTGTTGCCTTTCTGCTTTTCCCCTTCTTTCTTTCTAGTACTTCTCTCCTCTGCTCACCATTCTCCTTTTATATAATATCTATTACACCTCTTTGTCCTTATTTACAATTATGGTCTCTCATATCAGAGAAACAA
>PVJO010012564.1:0-55041 GCA_004026905.1 Hystrix cristata | reverse complement strand
AGAAAAAAGAGAGATAGTATTCAAAAGAGAGAACTAGATAGGGAAAAGGGGGATAAAGAAGAAGGTTAAAAGAAAAGTAAGATGAAAGGGGAAAAAATGGTGAAGTGTAGCTACACTTGTTGCAAATAGGGAGGGGTGGGTGAATGGAAGGGAGGGGAGGGGAAGGGGGGAAGAGGGGGGAAAACCAAGATGTATCATGTACAGTTACAAAATAACCATGTTGATTATGATCATTATGTATACAATGTACCAATACATGTTCTTGGTAAAAATAAAAAAAAATATGATGTTACCTGTATTTTTTTTTTTAAACAGGTTGAGGGGATGCCTATCTATTTCTAGTTTGTTGACTGTTTTCATTTCGAAAGGGTATGGGTTCTGTGAAATGCTTTTTCTTTACCTCTTAATAGGATCACCTGTTTTCCCCCTTTAGAATAATTCAAGAGGCTTTAACCTTTTAAGGCAGGATTCTTGCAAAATGTGGACTGAAGAATGATAGGACAGTTGGGGCTGGGGATTTAGCTCAAGTGGTAGAGTGCTTACCTAACAAGCACAAGGCCCTGAGTCGATCCCCAGCACCGCCCCCCTCAAAAAAATAAAGAATTATAGGACAGTGTTTCAAAAAGGCAGACTGGCAGACTCGCCGGTAGTTCCAGTGTGAAAGCACTGAAGAAGTAACTGGGAAGTGATGAGGAAGGGCTCTGCTTGACCCCACGGGAGGCATAAGCCAAAGGAACAGATCATTAATACGTGCCTAGTTGTGCCTAAAACCTGGTCACTTAAAAGACAGGATCACTGCCTAGGTTTTCAAAAAAATGAAACATCATACCAAAATACAATTTAAAACTTACGTTTCACCTGCTTTCATTTCTATTTCAATTTTTTAAAAAGGAATGAGTTGCATATGCTTGTGACCATTAATCTTGATTGTTCACTTGGTCAGCTTAGGTGCTGCCTAAGGTATTCACGTGGTGTATTTTTGGGTGTGTCGGGGGGGGGCTTCCTCTCTGGCACTTTTCTCTTGTGCTGTACGTCCTAGCACTATGAAGTGAGCAGTTTTGCTTGCCACTCCCTTCAGCCATGAGGTTCCTGCCCTGAAGCCAGCCAGCCATGGCCTGAATCCTTTGAAGCAGAGAGCTAAATTAAACTTCCCCTTCTTTAGGCTGTGTACATTAGGTATTAGGTCCAAGCTACAAAAAGCTAATATACCTACAGGGTTTTAAATGCTTTATGTACTGCCACTGCCCCTGCTTTCAGTTTTATTCCCTCTAATGCGTATCTTTAAATGTAGATCTCATCATGTAACTCGGACATAAGCTCCAGAGTATGATGTTCACCTGCAGCAGCTGAACTTCAAAGCCTTTAGCCTTGCTCAGAAGAAATGTAAGCGCTTCTCTCGCTGTCTCCCCCGTCTCTACTCTCATCAGCTCTAAACCACTCTGGGCTTTTCAGTTCTCTCTCTTTCCTGGGCTGATTCTCCGAAGCTGCCTCTCTTTTTCATTCTTCCTCCTGCCCGCTGTGTTTGGCTACCTCTCTCTCATCTCTCAGGCTCTAGCTTTGATGCTGCATCTCCAGAAAGCTCTGCTTCACCATCAAAATCTGCTCTAGAAGATCTTCCTCTGAGCTTCCAGAGCAATTGCGGGCCTTCTGTATAGCACCCATCACTGTGTTCTACAATTGTGCTTTCCTGTCTTCATCCTTCGGAGAAGGAACCATGTCTATCTCAGTGCTGAGCATAATGACAGGCATACAGAGGCTCAGGATATGTTTGTTAAAGCCAGGCATGGTGGTGCAGGACTATAATCCCAGCACTCAGGAGGCTGAGGCAGGAGGACTGCCTTGAGTTTAAGACAAGCCTGGGCTACTTAGTGAGTTCAAGGCCCCTGAACTACATAGCAAGACCCTGTCTCAAAACACAAACAAAAGTTTGTTAAATTAAAAATGAATAAGACAGGGGCTGGGGATTTAGCTCAGGGGTTAGAGTGCTTGCCTCACAAGCATGAGGCCCCGAGTTCGATCCCCAGCACCAAAAAAAAAAAAAAAAAAATGAATAAGACAAAGTTCAGCATAATCCAGTCCCTTATCTTTCCAGCCGTATCTTCTGCCACTTGGTACTGATACACGAACACACACTGCTATGCCCACATCAAATTACGGCAAAGCCTTGGACACACTGAGCTCTTTCGCATCCTCTCTGCTTCTGCAGCAGCTGTTCCCTCACGAAGAACCCACCTGAACACTCAGTGAACTCACACGGAATTCTTCAGTTTGCTTATGAGTATGTTCATGGTGGAGCCGTCCCTGACTCTTCCCTCCAAACCTAGGCGCGTAGGTCTCCCTACCTCTGAATGTTCCTGTTTGTGTTAGAATCATCTCAACATTGATCTTATTGATTCCTAAGTGCTTAGCACAGTGTGTAGTATCTAGTGAACACTTACAAAAAGTGCTCTCTCTGCAGAAAAAAACAACAGCCACATGAGGAGAGAGGCTATGTTTAATAATGTAAAATACTGCAATGCAAGAGTGAGTGAGGGGTTGACTGTAGAAATAACAAGGATTGAAGAGAGTATTTTGAGAAGGCTAATATCCCTGGGCAATAGACTTAACATATAGAAGACAGGAAATGAAGAGAAGAATGAACTAGAAGTGATCAAGGTTAATAAGGTTAGAGAACATGGTCAATAGCAGAAAAACTGCAAGGGAAAGTGGGCTGAAAGCTTTCTGACAGATGTTTGACAAATGTCTATGATCAATCGTGTTTAATTTATATACTGATACACTACCCAGAGAAGACACTAGAGTATGTGTTATTCAATGTTTTGCTGTAAACGGATGGAAAGAGCAACACTAAGAAACCCTCTGTGTAGCAAGAATACATTTTAAACTCAGTAACCTTCTAGGAAGGTCTAAGTTTTAAACAGGACCTCCGTACTGCCCAACAAGGAAAGCGTATCATGTGTGTGGGTAGACTTCAGTCCTTATTTCATAGGAAATGATCTGATATAAAAAAGTAGAGTGAAGATGACTGGGATAAAAAGTACAAGAAGGATAAAAACTTGTAGTTACCTGCGTACAGCACAGTCTCAATGCGATCTTTAATATGAGCCCTACTACTCTCTGCAGCAAGGAGGGGTGATGTCCCATTGGGCGCTGGGACAACAAGTGGTCCAACTAAAAATGCGCAAGCTCCACCCAGATAACTGAGCATTGATGCGATGGCGGTGGCGGTGGCCCGTTCGTCGGCAGAAAACCACGTCGTGGAGAGGAACGGGGCTGCGTTCATTACGGTTGGACCTGCCAATCCATTCAGCATCTGTCCTCCGTGGATTAATCTGGAATTTAAAAAATTAAAGCTGTGAAGTATCTGAAGAAGGCATTTTCTAAGACAAAAGAAATCAGTTGACTTACCTTTCACAAGGCATGCTGGTCCTCTATGAGGGAGAGGAAATACAGAAACAGTCACCGCTTACTTCTCACAAATGTCTACTGGAGTCTCCGATTTGTGCCACATACCAGACTAAGTATTTCCTACCCTTAGTTCACTTATCTGTCATAACAATACTAGGGGGTAGCTATTATTTGCCCTGTTTATGGAAATATGGAAGTCTAGCCCTGTGAAGATCAGGAACTACTTGTTTAAATGCTAAAATTTAAATCTAAGTCTGACATTCTTTCTACTACACGCCATTCATTAATAGATCTAGTAAGTGCCACTGGATGCAGAGCTCAACATGTTCAACATGAACTGAGCTCAACATGTCACACTTACTCTTTGCTAAGAACTTTTTTTTTTAAAACTGTTTATATTGAAAAAGGTATTAATGTCTTCTAAGGCATAGAAATTGGTTAAGGAATTGGAGGACTTAGGTCCCTGCTAAGCTCTGCAACTAGCTATCTGAATGACCCTGGGGAACACACAGCTTGGGGGGACATCATATCCCATCTCTTCTCCCATAAAAAATGAGATGAGTTTAAGTTTCATATACATTTAATGAACACCCATGAGGTTAAGGGACTACAATGATAGAGAAACTAGGCCCCTTTCATTTTGTTTTGTATTGTTTTGAGGGAGAAGGTATTGAGGATTGAAGCCCGGGCTTCTTGCTTGCCCTTCCAGCCCTAAGATGCTGATTCCGACTAACGGTAAGACCTTGTGAAGGGCAGTTTCTCATTTCCACCAGTTGTTCTCTTGCTCTCTTCTCAACATTCCACTTAGCACTCCTACATCTTGCAGACCAAACCCTTTATCCTCACTGCTCTCTGGCTCCCAGCACAAACAGCCACATTCCGGAGAAGCCTAAAAGGACCCAGAAGTCTAAAAGGGCAATAGCACGCTGGAGGTGAGGAAAGAGAAGCGATAGTGCAGGGGAAGTTTTTAAGATACTATTATTTTTTTACTTCATGCTTTGTTTTTTAAGCAGCACTGAGACTCAAATCTTTTTTGTTTTTAAACAATTAGTACCTTAAGTTATTTAGAAATACAGTTTTCTGATCACAGAAGGATCTAATAATCAGGCATACGGGGACAGTTTGAGCCCTAATGTAGAAGCTTATGTGAGTGGGAAGCAGAATACATAAATTCGGTCTGCCCATATCTTCACAACTGTTAGAAAAATTATTTGAAGGCAAATAGCTTCAAGCATCATCTGTGCTACTAAGTTAAGAGAAACAAAAGATATTTTAATACCTCCTTGAGTAAGGGGAACAACTTCCTACACGACAGAAATGAATTTAAACTGTTTATAAAACCAAATAGTTCCTCGAAAAGCCGGTGGATCCCAAAGTGTTCCACAGCAATTTCATCACAGGAATATTCTTAAAGCATTATCATTAAGTGATTTTACTCATGACTTGTGATGGTACAACAATCAGAAAATACTGTACACAATGGCTAATAAAAGTGATTTCTTTGATATTTAATAACTTTAGTGAGGTGGTAATGAAAGACTCATTTTATCAGGAGAAGGGCTGGAATAAAGAAGTTTTATTATGTCTAAAAATATTAAGGGCAAAGCAAATGTGGTGGTGTACACCTGTGCTCCCAGCTATTCTAGAGGACAGGGCAGGAGGATCACAAGTTCAAGGCCAAGCTGGGCAATTTAACAAGACCCCATCTCAAAATAAAAAGTAAAAATGAAATGAGAATGTAGCTTAGTGGTAAAGTGCCCCTGGGTTCCATTCCCAAGACTGCTGAAAGAAAGAAAGAAAGAAAGAAAGAAAGAAAGAAAGAAAGAAAGAAAGAAAAAAAGGTAAAAAAAATAGAAGAAATAATCTATTAAGAACTGTACAAACAAACAAACAAAAAGAAATGTACAAACAACTGATAAAATAATGAGTTCTGAGAGTTAAAATATAAATTTCAAATTACTGTCAAGGCTTAATTTTTTTTTTTTTTCAGTCCTGAGGATGAACCCAGGATCTTCCACATGCTAGGGAAGGGCTTACCTCTGAGCTACCAGGTGTCATTACAACATACAGTGAATGTTAAATAAAAATTAAAAATGTATTATAATAATAAGCACACTGCCACTAATCCTCCTCGAAACACTCCCCCTGGCTTCAAACATACTTATCCATCCATCTTGCCACTTTCGGAACAGTTCTGAAAGTCCTTTTTGTGAGTGCCTTTTCTTGGCTGCCTCGATGCCCCAAATCTATTCAAAATGTTTATGGTAATTTCTGTCAAATAAAAACATCACAGTGGGTCCTCATCCACCTTATTCACTGGGCCTGGCACTGTGCGCCTTCTGGCCCTTCCCCAAAGTCAAAATGACCAGGAAAGGTAAACATATTGAACTGATTCAGGATGTGAAGGCAGCCATGGCAGGGCAGCTAAAGACACTCACAAAAAAGGACCCCCCAGAACCACTTCAGAAAGGGGTGGGCGTGATAGGATAAGTGCAGGAGTGTTCTAAGGGGGATTAATGGCAATGTGTTTTCTGCTGTAATGCATTTTAAGTATTCACTGTATTTTTTGACTGCACCTCATATACCCCCAGCCCTTTGCTTAACTCCTTGTTACCGCTCAGTGGAACCACAAGGAGACTATTAGCCCACGAATGACCATAAGAGTAACACAATGTCTGAGTGTGAGATACTCTAAAGGTCATTCACATCCCGTGTACTCCACTCTCAGGTCACAGCATCTCTCACTGAAACACAGGACACATGCTAAAGCATGTTGGAAAAGGCAGGACAGCGGGGACACTGCGCATGAGTCTCAGCTCGAGGTCACTGAGCTCAGGAAACCAACCTACAGCATCAGTTATCAGAGTGAAAAATCATCTCAGGCACTAAACAAGCCAACTAGATGTTCAGTTACTACTATTAAATATTTGCATGCTTTGTGCATTAAAAGTTCTCACATACACACTCTGCACAAATGGACTCAGCTGAAGTAGGGCCTAAAGGGTTTGGGGGTTACCTTCAGGATTCATTAGAAATCTGGCAGGTAAACCCAGTTCTCAGCGTCTTGTAAGTTTTCTAGAACTTGAAGGTTTTGCTCCTTACCACACTTGTATCCCAGACTCCCTCAGAGCCAGGCAGTTACTAATGTTATACTTTGTTATAAGTACTCTTGTTCTAGTGACTGTGATGTTACATTAATCCATACTATTGAGATTTTCATGTTTGCCTGACACTATCTTCTATCATCTACCACTAATTTACTCCATTTTATTCATTTTATTTATTTATTCCTTTTTTTTTTTTTTTTGGTGCTGGGGTTCGAACTCAGGGCCTTGCGCTTGCTAGGCAAGCACTCTAACCACTGAGATAAATCCCCAGCCCCTAATTTACTCCATTTTATAAACTATATTTAAAAATAAAATTCTGTTTAGTATATAAAGTCTAATATTTCTCTTTAATGTTAATGTCAAATATGTTTTTCTGGATAAATGCTGACCTCTGATATAATAAAACCATACAGTAGTTATTATCACAAACTCTTTGAAATGAGAACAAAAGTGATGAAATAGTGGTAAAATGCTCACTATAAGCTGCATTCATTATTTAACTCACTCAAAAATATGTATTAAGTATTCTCTGTGTGCTGAGTAGGCACTGTGGTAGGCGGAAGAGAGTATGAAGATAAAAAGTGGAACCCCTTGCCTTTAAGGGTGTCTAAGAGGCCTGTAAGTGGGCTGGGGAGGAGGCTGGATCTTCTGAACGCCAGCTTCACCAAGGCATCCAGTGACAGGTCAAGGTCCTGTGATGAGGCACCAGTACCGGCAGTGGACCAGCAAGATCCAGCCACTCTAGAGCCTGAAGAATAGGAAAGAAAACCTGCTACCCAGCAGAAGAAAAATACCAAACTGTCTAGCAAAACCATTGCTGGATTATCCACTAGTGCTAAGGAATCAGGAGGTACGGTAGCTAGTTGAAATAACTCTTGGTCCTCCTAACTGCAATGCTGGGCCTAAAAGAGGTAACACTTATGAATGGAGATCAACTATACCTGGTCAACCAGCTTCTGTACATGAAGGTGGTAGGATTTTTTTCTGGATATCACATTTTCATTAAATTATCTGTTTTAGTCACTGCTTTCTGTACCAGAATCTATTCCTGCAGCACCAACATTCAGGAAGTCATCTGTCTGGATATCCTTAAAGACAGCTGGAGTCTTGTTTTGACTATTTCAAAGGTTTTGCTATCTATCTGTCCCGTTTTGACAGACTGCAACTCTGAATCCTCTGGATGGAAGCCGACAGCCCCCCAGTCTTTGATCAGCAGAGCGGAACATGACTGGGTACCAAGATGGTGGACCAGGAAATACACAACATAGTTCACACAATTTGTATACAGTGTGAAGAAGCAGATGGCATCTGCTCATCGTGCTGCAAATCTCTGCAGCTTTCACAGTACTTCTGTATATACACTGCCCTGATTCTGCTCTCTGCTTTTATCCTTCAGAGTCTGGGAGACTCCTCAAAAAGCTAAATGCTGTAAGAGTAAAACTTTGTGTCTGTAGATTGGATATTTTTATAACACCTACTTGCAAGTCTCGTTTCTTTGGGATATCAAGATGTATTTTGTGATGTACTAAGGATACTGGTCTGGAAGTCTACCAAATATATAGTATATTTTAGCCTAATTCATTATCTTTATGAAGTTGTAGACATAGTCATAGATGACTAGGTATTATGTCACTTATTTTAGACCCAAATCTATTTCTTAGTGTGTCGTTCATGCTATTGTAAAAATGTTTTACCTCTGTCAGTTTGTAATTAGAGGATTTCCTTTACCCTTTGCAGCTCATGTATCACCTCAAACACAACAAGCTCTCAAAGGCATTGAAGAAGGAGTATGAGTAATAGGAGGAGTAGCTACCCTAAGAGTAGGTGAAGAGTCACTTTCATCACTGTTATCAGGAACACAAAGAAAGCTAAAGCAGTAATTTAGGCCTGCCCTAATGCTTATGGAGCCTGGACAGAGCACAAACAGGTCTCTGCATGGTTCTGGCCTGTAACATCAGGGGCTTCACATGTATGTGTGGAGATGAAAGTCCGAACTCCAGCTAAACTCTGTTGAGCCTCTTCCAAATAACTGTTGCTTAGCTACTCCCTTGGGCCTAGAAAGCATACACCATGGATGCAGTCTACCCTTGGAAGAAGAGGCTTGGTGTGTTAACAGCTGGTGCACAGACTAGGAAGAGGTTAGCAGGGTGGGCCATCTCCTTGGCCCTACGAATTCCTTGCCCCACAGAAAATGGCAAGGCTGAAGGAAAAACAACACGGGACACTCATTGGCCTAAAGTCCAGGACAGGGAGCCAATGGCAGCTCTAAGGTTATAATGGTGACAACCATGGGGAGATGAAAAAAGTATGGTTTGGAGAACTGTTAAGGTAATGTAATAGATGTGGCTGGGTGAGTGACTAGATACTGGAAATGGGGGCACCCATGTGGAAAAATGGTCATTATCTCAGAAACTAAGGGAGGAGGTCTGAGCTGAGCTATTTATGTTGAGACTGGATTGGGCTGGGGAACAAACACTGCAGAATACCAATAGCGAAAGGAAGAGGACTAGAAAGATGAGAGAGAAGGATTCATTACAGGGGCAGAAAAGAAATAAAAGACAAACTAGTACCACAGCAACTAATAAGAGAGTTTCAGGAAGAAAGAGTGAGTGGTTGATAGTACCAATCAAGCCGATTATCATCATCAATAGACGACAGTAAATCTAAGCACCAGAATCAGCAATGAGGAGGTTGTCTGTGATCTGACAGACACAGTTATCAGTGGGGTGTTGAGGATGGAGAGCAGATGCCGGAGGAAATGGAAATACAGGATTTAAGCTCTTCATTCCAGTAGATGGAAAGAGATTAGGGTCAAAAACTAGAAACCCAAAATGCTCCAAAATCTAAAACTTTTGGGAGCTGAGGATGTAGCTCAGTGGTAGTATATGTTTAGCATATGCAAGGTAAAATCCCCCGCATCAAAAGCAACAACAAAGTCTGCAATTTCTGTGTGCCAGCACAATACCACAAGTGAAGAATTGAACAGCTGACCTCACGTGATGGGTCAAAGCACAGGCACAGTAAAAATAGTGTGTAAAATCCCTTCAGGCTAAGTATGTAAGGTATATATGAACATAAATGAGAATCATGTTTAGACTCAGTCCCCTCTCCAAGAAATCTTGTTATGTATATGCAAATATTTCAAAGTTTGAATAAAAAGAACCGACAATCTGCAACACTCTAGTTCCAAGAATTTTGGATAAGGGACACTCAACCTGTAGAAGCTCAGCAAAGTGAAAAGAAAAAAATACCTGACTTAAATGGATGGTCTGAACTGAAAAGCTTCTGTGCTTCACATACTAAAAGATAAAATGCGATTTGTGATTGTCCTAACACACTTGTGCTGGGTTTCAGAAACTACCCCCAGCTGTGGATCTGGGCTGCTTAGAACACCAAAAACACAGGAGGGAGGAGTCGCATTCCTCAGGAGAGGCAAGAGCATCACATAATTTTGGGGGATGCTGGGATTCCAACCCAGGGCCTCAGACATGCTAGGCAAGCTTTCTACCACTGAGCTATACCCTTAGCCATCACATAATTTTGTGTTAATTTTTTGTCATCATCACAAGCTTCAAGTTTGCTGGGCCAAGTAAAGGTTAAATTGAGAGTCAGGACTGTGGTTTCTAAATTCCCCACAGTGTCTCACAAGCTGCTAAGGCAGTGTGATCCTATACTTGGATTGGGGAGTTGCTGCAGTACACAACTAAACAGCATTTTAAAACCCTCACAGGCCAGGCGTGGTGGTGCACACCTATAACCCCAGCACTGGGAAGGCTGAGGCAGGAGGATCAATGTGAGTTCAAGGTCAGCCTGGGCTACCTAGTCAGTTCAATGCCAGCCTGAACTATATAGTGAGATCCTTTCTAAAAAAAAAAAAAAAAAGACAGAGAAAGAAAAAATAACTAAAATTCTCACAAAGTTACCTAAATGTATGCATTAGAACAGTTCCATTTATAAATTTTATTATTATTATTATTATTATTGATTTTTTCTGAGGCAGGGTCTTGCTATGTATTTCAGGCTGGCCTCAAATTTGCAGTGATCCTCCTGCCTCAGCCTCTTGAGTGCTGGAATTACAGGCCTGTGCTACCATGCCCAGCAATTCCATTTATAAATTCTAAGAACTTTAAATACGACAGGACAAAACACAAGGTGATTAGAAAACACTCTGGAAATATGTTTTGGAAAAAAAGACGTTGAGGGTGGTAAAAGCACAGTGGAGGGATCTCCTAGCAGGCTGAGAGCAGGGTCCAGTCAGCCCTGTTAGTGCCCCCACCCACAGAGGTGGAGGGCTGCAGGGGCTGCAGGAGGGCATCATGTGAAGCTCCAGCCCCTCATGATTCAGTACACGAGAACTTTCCCAACAGATGACAATGGCTGGAGTTCAAACTGAAGGTCTATAATTCCCATTTTTTAATGTACTTGACACTTTAGCATGCAGTTAATGATACTGTGGAATCCTATTTTTTGCTTTCTGACATCCTGGAACAAATGCCTATGATCTTTAAATTATTTCTACTTAGAATAATATGATGTTTTACAATGTAAATTTTTATAGCTAGAAGCAACTTCAGACCTCACCTAGATAACCTACTCCCTTCCAGAGAGGTTAATAACATATTTTAAATCACATTTATAATTTTATAACTTTTCTTTTTCTAAAAAGTATTGGGAAGAGCTCCAGTCATATACCTCGCTACTGGCTAAGCCAGGACTAGAAATCAAAATCAGAACTGATTTCATCAGTTCACAAATCTCTCTCTACTCTCCCATGTGGTCTCATTCTGAAGGTTCTCTGTTTGTAACAGGAATAATAAAAGAAAGCCCAAGGCTCAGAAAGCCAGTGGCACACAGTACCTGGGATAGTCTGACACTAATAAACCTCTAGTTTATTATGACTTGTATTGATGAGAATATTTCAGAGTTGGCTTTTAAGAAACTTAACAGATACTTCCTCAGTATAACTCTAGTGTTTTTAACTTTACGTATTTTATTATGAAATAATGTATAATTCATAAAAATACTTACCTCTAAGACTTAATGTGTCAATAATTCAGAACTTTCTCCCAATTCTTAATCATCCCACGTCAAAATAAACCCATGTGTTACAGGATTCTTGGATGTTGAAAATGACAAAGATGCTAAAAATAGTTTTCCTTTATTATAGCCTAAGGAACGATAGGTCAATAAAAAGGGTCAGAAATGTTATGAACTAACCAGAGGAGAAAGGAAGGTAGGAAAGGAAAAGCAGAGTAGCAAAGTCACAAGCCTTCCAAAGATGTTGTTATAATCTTAGTTTTCTTTTATGAAAACTTGTACTTTTATTTTCTTAATAGTTTTGGATACTTATTATTCAATTAAAAATATCTGCTGAGTATCCATTATGGTAAAGTTACCTGTAGGTAGATGCTAAAGGGAATATAAAAATGGGTATGACAGCTTTGGCCTGAAAGAGACTTAAAATAATAACTTACTTAACTTACCAAGTACCACTTACAAAAGGACATCAAAACAGAGAAAATAATATTGGATTAGAGACAAGAAGACTAGCTGCTAGTCTGCCTAACTTTCTTAGCCATATAACCTTTGGTGAATCACTTATTCTCTCACCATTTCAATTTCTCCAAAGACACTTTATCTTACAGGATGGTTTACAAGGCTAAGTACAATAATCTCCTGGCAAGGTACAGGGCATAGAGGGATGCCTGGTCTAAGACATGCCTGCCTCCTACCATTCTGTCTCATAACTCTTACTTTGCCCTTTTAATGTGAAAGTATATACACTCGTAGTAGAAATTTTGGAAAGAAATACAGAGAGAAGAAATAAAATCCATCAATAGCTCAGTTCAGACGACTACGACTAATACTTTGTTTGATCTTTTTCTAATGCATCCTTCTCTCAATCCATATTTAGCATGTGTCATCAAAAAATCATATTGACTGTACAGTTTTCTGCATTAAATCATCTATATAGTGTATCATGAGCATTTTCTCATTTCTTTAATTTTACAACCATACTTGTTAATGGTTGTGTGATATCCTATTATATAGATATAATAAACTCATTTAACCATTTTCCTAATGTCAAATATTTGTTTCCAATAACTTATTTCCTCATATTAATAATGCTACTGTGACAATCTTTGTACGTAAATGTTAGCCAGTACGGTGTTTAAATTATTTCTTCAGGCTCACAGTGCCTGCTTAACCAGCACTGAGTACTAGCTTTTTTCTTTTCTTCTTCCTTTTTTTTTTTTTTTTTTTTTTTGGTGGTACTAAGGATTGAACTTACGGCCTTTACACACAGGTACATCCCCAGCCCATTTAATTTTTTAAAAATTTGAGGCAGGGTCTCAGTAAGTTGCCCAGGCTGAGCTCAAACTTGCAGTCTTCCTGCCTCAACCTCCTAGTGTGCTGGGATTATAGGCATGCATCACCATGCCTGGCTGGTATACTAGCTTTCTACTGGTGTTACATTAAATACCATAAACTTAGTGAATTAAAACAACAGGAATTTATGACTTTACAGTTATGGAAATAAGAAGCCTAATATGGGTCTGCAGTGGCAAGTCAAGATATCCGAAGGACTGTATCCCTTTCTGAGGGCTCCGGGAAACAATCTATTTCTTGGCCTTTTCTGGCTTCCAGCGGCCACCTGTGTCTATCGGCTCTGGTCCCTCCTGCATCTTCAAAGCCAGCGACTTTTTAGGTTTAGGTCCCTTCCTGACTTCATCTTCTGCCTCTTGTAAAGATTTCTGTAATAACATCCAGTTTACCTGGATAATCCAGAACACTCTCCCTATCTCACTCAGATTATGTTCGGCAAGCTGTATCAGTTGGCTTTTCATTATTACAACAAAATACCTGACCCTGCCAACTTATGCAGAAGAGGTTTATTCGGCTTATGATCTCAGGCTGAAGACCCAGATGGCACAGTGCAAGCTCTGTGGTAAGGGTTGTGCCCTGCCCGCACCACCTCATGGTGTGGATACCAATGGGAGGTATATACATAGGAACAAGCAGTCATGTCTCAAGCCAGAAGTAGAGAGAGGTCAGGAGGGCTACGCTTGCTCCTTTTATAATAACTCTTTTGGAGAACTAACACCAGGAGAGCCTAAAAAATAACTTAAGCTCCTCTAATAAACTAAGGACCATCACTAGCCCCCACCCTTACAGTACTGGGGATTAACATTGGGCCTTCACACTGAGCTTCAAACTTCACTCCCTATTCATTCATTCATTCATTCATTCATTCATTCATTTAGAGACAGGGTCTTGCTAAATTGCCCAGGGTAGGCTACAACTTGCAATCCTCCTGCCTCAGCCTCTCAGGTTACTGGGATTACAGCATATACCACTATGCCTGGCTAGGCTCCACCCCTTAAAGGTTCCACCACCTCCCAATACTGTCACCTTGCAGACCATGCCTTCAATCACAGTGGACCCAGGGGGGACACCCAAACCACATCCAAAACAGCACAAGCTTAATTCCACCTGCAAGCACAACTCTCCTTTTACTGTTCTTATTTGGACAATTATTCCAGCTAATTTATTTTTTGAAGCATAACATTTAACAATTTGTAAATAGTCAAATCTATTGATTTTTCTCTTCATGGTTTTTCTCTCTCCATGTAGTGATCAGATAAATATATTTAACATCTGAATTTATTTTGATATGGTACGAGGTTAGGATAGAAAGTGTTCTTCTCCTCCCAAATAGAAAGTCAATAAGCATTGTGTCCATTTTATTTTTTAGGTTACTGAGTACCCCAAGTTTTTGCTGGGTAAATTACCATCTATATTTCCAAGACTTCCTTGCAATTAGCAGAGGTCTTGTGGTTATGTTTGGGACGACGGCATGACAGTGAGAGGACATCGAGGTCATCTCCATGAGGACAAAACTGTTGATTTCCCTCCTGTGGGACAAAATGTGAGGACAGTGATGATAAACTGCTATGCTGTCAAGGTCATTTCCGTGGAGGGCAACAACACAAGGGGAAATTAGGTCGCTAGATGTCATTGAAGAATAGATCTGTGCCTACTTGCCCTGGCCTACCTGCCAACTCTAAATGATTAAATAATAAAGAAATGCTATCTTGTTTAAGCCATTATGCCTTGGGGTCTCCTTATTATAGCAGTTTAACTTGTTCCCTAATTGAGTAATTTGAAAATTGGGGTGCTACATTCACAAAGGAACAATATATTTGGCATTTAGTGGTTAGGCTATAGGCTGAAAAAACAGGCAACTGTGAATCACAGCAAACAGTGCTGGCAATAACCTAGATCTAGTTGGAGAATCTCAGAACATTGCTCTGTGTTTCTTGCCCCTTGCAAATTGCTATGGTTTGGATTAGGAACATCCCCAAAGGCCCATGTGTTAAGGGTTGGTTGCAAATCTGTGACACTACCGGGAAACAGTCCAACCATTGGGAGGTGGAGAAAATGGGTGAAAGGAAATTGAGTCACTTGAGACTTGCTCTTGAAAGGGATAGTGGGATGTAGGTCTCTCCCTCTCTTTGCTTCCTGAGCCACTATGAAGTGAACAGGTATCCTCCACCCCATGCTTCCACCATGGTGTTCTGCTTTACCACAGGTCCAAAGCTATAGGGCCAAGTGACAGTAAACTGAAACCTCTAAAACCATGAGCCAAAATAAATCTTTTCTCTTTTAAAGTTGTTTATCTCAGGCATTTTGTCATCGCAATGGAAAGCTGACTAAGGCAGTGACTTCAGGATGACACTACAGGAGAGATACAAATCAGACAAATGTAAGCTGGTTTGCAAGTACTCATGTCAAAGACAAGAGCCTGCTAAACATTTCTCTCCACCCAGGGCCTGCACTCTGAGCTTAATGGAAATGCAGGAATCTGATGCCTCAGGCTGCTTCTAAATGAAATGGCAGGAAATACTGTAAAATGTTCAGAGCCTATCTGATAGCACAGATCAGGTGTTATTTTCCTATCTAGGCTACAGTTGAGGAAACAGATATGCACTGAGCACAAAAGGCTTTTTGATAAAGGTAAAAGGAGATTCATTAGGCATAAGAACCATAACTAGGAGTAAAATTCTTTGGGCATGGCTACATTTACACAAAATCTATTTAACGCAAACAGGCCAGAGGAATACATACTAAGAACTTCAAGAAAGTGTACCACCAAGATAAAGCAAAACAGTTACAAGTTTAAGGCTGCTTGATCACTACAGCAATCTTCAGGTCCCCAAATCAGCATCAGGAAGAAAGTGTACTATAACAACTGTGTGGCCCTCTGATAAGTCCTTCAGGTGTGGTCACTGAGGACAATGGACACAAAGAGCCTTCCATGGACAAAGCCAAAAGTCAAACAGAGCAATCAAAGGAGTTATTCCCAGGCAGCCTCAAAGAGCTGAAAGAACACAGAGAATGTGGGTTTTGTGTTGGATGCATTAATTACACAGGACTTTGGGTTTTCTCCTTTGAGGAAAGATGAATACATGGCTGGGGATTTAGCTCAGTGATTAGAGTGCTTGCCTTGTAAGCACAAGGGCCTGAGTTCGATCCCTGGCACCACCAAAAAAAAAAAAAAAAAAAGAAAGATGAATACATTTTCTGCCTGGAAAGTGGGGAACACATGGATGCGTGGAGGTACCGCATGATAGAGACTGAATCTCTCTGGACAGCTACTCTCCCTTTCAGTTTTCATTTTAACTAGGCACTGTGCTGACGAGTTACATTTCTAGTCTCTCTGAGAGATAGGTATAATCCTGTGATAAGTCTTTACCAAGGAGAGTAGAAATGATACATACTACCTCTGAGTCATCACCTCTAGAGCGGGCTGTTGTTCTAGAGGTCCTACTTCCCGATCCTGCGGGCTAAACTGAAGCCTGACAATGAGCCAGCCTTGACCACATGGACAGGTGACTACCCCAGGGGCTGATGGCACAACAGAGGATGAGGGACTTAGATTCCCGGAGGACCTTGTGAAACAGAGCTGCCCACTGTTTTCAATAGCCCACAATCTTTTAGACTGTTTCTTGAAAGAAAAATAAACTATCTTATTGAGGCTCTATATTTTTGGTCTCTTTGTGACACAGCTTAGCCTGTACATAAAAGGACTATCAATAAACATTGCTGAATTATGAACTTAAATGATGAAATATGGGGATCAGTATTTCTTAAGTAGGACTATTATGTCCCTTTTCCTTTCAGTTTAAAAATGTTTATATATTTACATATTACTTACATGTTATCTACCACATTACAAATGCACTTCTCCCAGTTTACATTTTAATTTTACAATTCACTTTTGTTAAAGTGTTGACGTCAAAATGTTAATCTAGCCCTATCCCTAATCACAAATGTTTCTCTTTGTGATTTCTTTCACTGTTTTTATGCATAGGAAAAAAAATCTCTCTAGGGATAACATTTATTTTCATTTACCCTTTCTCATTTTAAATCTGCAGTTTTCCAATCCATCGGGAATGTATTTTGATGCATGTTACAAAGTAAGGATTCAGTTTTTTCTAAAATATATCAACTTGCAAAAATACTTATCAATAAACTCCTATTTGATAAAATATGATTTATTTAATAATCCTATTGGTTTATGTTTTTTTACTATATGTTAAATTATTACCAAAATCTGCTTCTGGTCTACCTATTTTGTTCCTTAATCATTGTGTTGCAAATAAAATAAAGTTTTAGTTGTTTCTTTCAGTACTAAGAGGAAAAAAGCTAAGGTAAATCTTTATTTTGAAATAAAGAATGAATAGGTATTTGCAATAGCTTTCGAAACATTCTTAACAGCTTTTAACTCAATCTACTCTGAAAACGCATCCACATTCATGACTGTGATGATACCCAGAAGGGAGGGAGAGGATTCCGAGCAGGGGGGTGCACGTAGGACCTCTGATGTTCTATCCTGGAAGAGGAAGAATACGTGCATATCTGCTTGATGATTATTTCCCTAAACTGTGTATATTATGTTTTATGTACTTGTCTATATGAATAATATATTGAGCAAGAAAAATTCATACATTACATTGCAGGCCCTTAAAAATACAGCACCTCAGAAATAATCATAACTCAAAGGCAACAAAAGGGGGAATATACTGCCCAAAGTTTAAAGATATTTTTATACATCTTTGTTTACTCCTCCCCTGCCCCAAATTAAATGCTTGTCATGAATGGTTGCCCTCTATTACCAACCTTTCGATCTAAAGCCCAAACGACCACAGTGCAGAAATACAGCCATGAAGCTTAATCCCTAGAGTTTTACAGTCAAGCTGGGACAAACAATGATTAAATAGAGGCTAAACCCCAATGTGCCTTAAACAGGACATTATATGATTATGCTGCAGAATGGCCAAGACAAATGTAATTAATTTGGTCAATTACTAAAGTATGACGTTCAGTACCTATGGAAGAAGTTCTCAAACTTAAAGGAGCACAAGATTAACTAAAAGAGCCTGTTAAAATTGTTTATTCTCTCTGGGTTCACCCTGGAGGACTAGGACTGAGGTGGGGCCCAAAGATTCATAATTTTAATAAGTAGGTAATCTATGAATCTTATTTTTAAAATCACGGATCTAGGGGAATCTGAATCTTACGCATTTTACAGAGAAGAGTCTTAGTTTTTACATCTACCAGTCACTCATTCTCACATTAAAAGTTTTATATCTCCATACTGGGGTGATTTACACATAATTCTTCCTTGTCTTTCCTTCTCTACTTTCATTATTGATGCTCTGATGCAGACATTTCAGTTTTATTTCATTAGTGCTTTCAGTCAAACAGTAATATATGGACATGGTAAAGATATACCCAAGAGTGAAGAGTACAGAATAAAAAGTAAACTTCCTTTCTAATCCAGACTTCTGGTTCTTCAGCTTCCCCTGAAATAACTGATGGTGATGGTGTCTTCTAGAATAAAGAACCAAGATGTGTTATGACCACGTATATTCACCTATGATGAATATAATCATTATGTACTGCAAACATGTACTAATAAAAATAAAAATTAAAAATAGAATAGTCCTTGCCAAAAACAGCCATTCATGTCCTTCTGACTTTTCGATGTAGGAGCATATTAAACATTCTGTTCTAAACCTGGCCTTTTAACTTAGTAATGTATCTTGGAGATATTTTTTAGTAACACTTAGAGAACTTCTACTTCCTTTTTATAGCTGCATATTACTCCACCACACATCGCATGGTCACCAGTCCTCTGCTGAAGGCATCTGAGTTGCACGCAGCCTTCTTTCATTATGAGCAAAGCTTCACAAACATGGTAGAACTGTTGCAAACTGGTGGAGCTTTGCATGTGGGCTAACTTCCTGTGAGTTAAAGGACGTGGGCATTTTGAATCTCATACATTGCCAGAATACTTTCTGAATTATACATCCCAAACTGCTCACATGTCAGCACCACCTGTTTTTCCTCGCACTTCAGGCAACACAGCCTATTACCATATTTTTCCATCTTTGCCATTAAACAGATATCTAATTGCTGTTTTAACGTTCATTTGTTTAATTACGATAGAAAGCTGAGTTTCTCTTACAGCTTGTATCTAGATGTCCCCCTAAAAGCCTCATGTGCTTATATGTGGGCTTTTCAGAGCTGGCTGGATCTAGGGTATGTGATAACTAAATCAGTCCGCTGATTTGTTTAGCATCGTTCTGGGTGCGGATAATGGAAAGCCCCCAACCCAGGTGTGGGTGGCACCACCCAACAGACCCATAGCCTGGATAAGATATGGAGGGAAAGGAAAGCTCACTGCTTCGCCGCCCTCTGCCTGCCCTGCATGGACTGTTTCTCCTTGCTGCGCCCCTCTGCCATGCACCCTGCCTTAGAGCCAGCCAACTGTGGACTGAAATGTCTACAAACTGTGAGCTAAAATAAACTTTTCCTCCTTTAACTTGTGAGTGTTGGGTATTTTGTCCCAGTGATGAGGAAAAATTACTAAGACAATCTCTTCCCCTAAGTTTATGTCATTTGTATTTTAATTTCTGCAACTGCTTGCTTGTATCTATTGCCCATTTTCCTGCTGAATTTCTATTTTTCTTATGTTTGAAAGAACCATTTTCAGCTAAAGAAGTTACCAATTTTTTTTTTCCCTGAGACAGAGTTTTCCTATGTAGTTCAGGCTGGCCTTGAACTATGCAGCCTGGATGATCCTCCTGCCTCAGCTTCCCAAGTGCTGGAATTACAGGCGTGTGTCATCATCCCCCTGGCCCAATTTATCTTATTGTTGCAAACATTTGCTACTTTTTGACTTGTTTTTTTATTTTGCTTTACTAATCATGACAGCAGTCCCAATTTTTGGGTAGTCAAATGTATTACGTCTTTCTTTTGTGGCTTCCGTGATTTGTCTTATTTGGAAGGCTCTCCCCACTCTCAGAATTTTTAAAACAATCACTTCCTAATGTTTTCATGGCTTATTTTTTACATTTGGGTCTTTGACCCAGTAGGAATTTACTTAAGTGGTAAAGAAAGGATCTAGGCTTTTTTTCATTTTTTTTTTCTAGATAAGTAATTGTCACAAAACTATTCAGTACACAATCTTTTCTGTTATAATCACTTTAAAAGCAAGCCCTTTACAAGGGAGGTTGTGTCTAGAAAATCTGTTTACTAAAGCCATCTATTTATCTAACATGTGGAGTAAATGTCATTTACTATTAATATTAATTGAAATTACTCAGAATGAAAATGCAATAAGGAGTATGTTGCAGGAATTATTGGGTATACTGACAGTACACTAAGGGCAGATACAACTTACTACAAATTCACCCTCCAGAAGACTTTAATTCGTTTATTGGGCACATAGTCTAGGTTTTCACACTACAGAGTAATGTTACTTATTGCTATAGAACAATGTCATTAATAATTTTTTGTCAGATTCCTTCCAGATAAAGAAATGTTTTATAACTTGTTATTCTAAATTCCCTATTTATCTGTGATGTGAATAAGAGAAAAGTGACAAAATAATTTTTACTTCACTTTTCATTAGTACAAATGAGATGAAATATTATGATGAACATAGTGATACCATCCAGAGGGAGAAGCCCCTAGGACAAGCCTGTAGCAAGCTACTGTTCTCATGTTTGAGACTTACAGCAGCCAAGATTTAGGAAGACAAGGGTGCAGGGCACAGTCTAGAAGGCTGGGTCAGAAGCTCAACAGGCTCCAAGTGAAAAAAGGGTGCAAAAGTGCAGATTGCTGAATTTTTTTTTCAGTTCTGTTCAAATCATATTATGGTTCTCTCTCCTTTTTTCCTGAGTGTGTGATGGAGATTGAAATTTAGAAGTAGTGATCTATCAAATTTATTAGTTGAAAATATATGTTCAAACTGTAGCATTTTCATTTTAACAGCTGCACAGTACACTGCTGTTAATACTGCTTAAAAGACATACTGCATGGACACAAAATAAAATCTTATTTCAGAGGGCAGCACTCCTATATTCTTTATAGATGAACACATAAAATTGAAAGTTAAATTTATTCCATCTTCTTAGAAAGGATTCAATCTCTTTGAACTGTTTATTCCTTTCTTGTCTGTCCTATCTTTGTTTACAATTCTTTATAAATTCTATTTCTTTCGAATATCATCTTCGGTACCAGGACAGACATGCAACGGATAAATATTAGAAGTAATGGTAAAATAAAAAAAATAAATAAAAAGAAGTAATAATGTAGATGGCCCAAAACAGAATAAAAGCTAACAAAATATTAATAAGCATCTTTAAAGAATGCACTGTTGAATTTATGCTTATGCTGAAATTTGTATTTAAAGATTGCATAAAAGTCTTGGATATTTAAGAAATTAAGACTGCTTCAAATATAATAATGAAAGTCATGTGTTCAAATCTAATTCAGAAGGATAAGAAATGATAATTAGCTTTCCACAGGAATCCAAACTATTTCTCTATCTTCCTTTTAAAATATGAAATATTTAATATCCTGAATTTTCTGGCCACATTATAAATTTAAAACTGAACTTTCATTTTTAAACAGAAAAATGCTGTTCCAAATGAAAGTCAGTGTCTTGTCATTAAAATCCACTTCCACCTTGTCCTGGGATTCCCATCTCTGTTAATGGAATTAATAGTTTCAGAGCTCCAAGAGGGAAGCCAGAACCGTTATCACCTCCAATTTCTTTTTCACATGGGCTCTTTCACATCTGCACCATCTTTCCATTCCCACAACTTTCTGCAACAAAGAGTCATTCTGGAATCCTTTTCTTCTTCCTCCCCACATCTGGTCCATCAACGGATCCACCAAAATGTAATCAGAATGTGACAGTTTCTCACACCATCTTTGCCAACACGATGTCCCGAGTCACCATAACTAGGTTTACTGGCCGCTTTCCCAATAACCTTACTGGTGCCTGTGACCTCCAGCTTCAGTCTATTCTCAGTACCACAGCCTGCAAATAGGACACTGCTCAGCTTAAAACTTCCAATCATTTCCTTGCTCAAAGAAATCTGAAGTCCTCAGAGGAGCAGCCAGGATCTGGCCCCACAGTCCCCCAGCTCTGACCTCAGGTGCTTGCATACTTCTGGGAAGTCACCCCCTGGGCTCTGGCCACCAGGTGCGCTCTTTCCCCTCCACACTTGATACCTGTCATCCTCTCTGCCCAGAATCTCATTTCCTAAATACTGTGTTGCCCATTACATCCTTCAGACTTTCATCCCAGAAAATTATCATCCCAGTAAACTCTTTTCTTTCTGAAATCTCACCATCCTTCTCTCAATAATTAAAATCCCTCATTCCTATTTTATTTTTCCTCCATAGCACATACTATGTATTTTACTTATTTATCTAGTTTATCACCAGTCTCCTTGACTAGAATGCAAACTCTCTAAGTAGGATATTTTATGTTTTGTTTTCCCTACATTCCCAATGTCCAGAAAAGAATATGGCACATAGTAGGGGCTCAGTCAATTTTGGTGAATGGAAAAATGAAAAAATAAACAAAAGAATGAATCGAGCTTGGGCTTTCTCACTGCATCTTTCCTGGTCTCCTGCCAGCAGTCTCCACTCCCTGAAATCGACCCCACATACCTCAGTCAGTTGTTGACCTAGCGCAGGCTTGATACTACTGCTCCTCTCATTCTGGCCCTAAGCAGCTCTCTACAGGACGGCATACAAGCCGTACAAGTCTTCAGAAGCATGGTACTTTTTTTGGGGGGTGCTGGGGATCAAACTTAGGGCCTTGTGCTTGCTAGGTGAGCACTCTACCACTGAGCTAAATCCCCAGCCCCATGGTACCCTTTTAACCTCGTCTCTTTATATCCATTCTTACACCTTAGCCTTAGACCAGTGTCTCCCAAACTTGAGTAATTAATGGGTTATTCTGAAAGGGGAAAAAAAAAAATCTCAATTTCTCTTATGATCACATCCAAGGACTCCAGTTTGAGAAATACTAGCTTGAGAAATTTATATTCTAGTCAATAAAAATGTCTTTTTATTGCACATTTTTAATAGTATAACCAAAGTGAGAACAGAATCTTAAAATCTTCATGTATCCTGCATGAAAATGAAGCCAAGGACCCTGAAACACTGCTGTGCATAAGTGGAACAACACGCCCGCCTCAGGAGCAGCTTCCACTTGCCTGCCTTCCTGCGGGCCTTCACTCTTGCTCTTCCCCTGATGACGGTTCTCAAAATTCTACACATCGTTCGATGCCTAGTTTGACTATCGCCTTCTTCATGAACTCTCTTTCTTGATAGCCTCAGCTAAAACTTTTTTCAGTCTCATGGGGAATTTTACATTTCTTCTATGGTGTTCATTACAATATTTTAGAAATATATATGTTATTATTTTTTCATGGTTATTATAGCTCCTGGTAGTATAAAGATTAATTTATTTTCACAACTAGTAATAGTGCCTTCCATATAACAATAAACTGAATTAATCATCATATAGGGTAAAAAAATAAATACATCTCTGAAAGTGATCCTCTAACCTACCACAAAAATGGAACTACTGGGGTTGGGGATCTAGCTCAAGTGGTAGAGCACTTTCCTAGCAAGCACAAGGCCCTGCGTTTGATTCCCAGCACCCCTCTGCAAAACAGGAACTACTTACTACAAGCTTATGCTCAAAGATATACAATATATTTATAATAAATGAGAAAAATGTGGGAAAATCTTTCTAGTCATTTAAATGACTTACCTTCTTCTAAGCATTAAGTCTGATACAGGTATGCATCTTAGACCAGTACCCAAAACCATAAGGAAGGATGTCAGAAGCACAGTTACTCGAAGACCTAGAAAGAAACAAAACAAATTAGTGTCACTGTCTCCTGAGTAAGTTCAATGTTAACAATAAATATTTTTCTTAATCAAACCGATATTACATTCTAACATATGGCTTTTCTCTGTAACTCCTATCATGAAAAAAGAAAAAAAAAGTCAACCCTATATCTTGAATATGAAATGACTTTAATAGAAAACTGGAATGATCATATCAAAGATAAAGGAAAAGTTCTTTTAGCTGTAATTTTTAAAAAATGAATGTCTAGAATGTTCAGGTATAATATTAAAAATATAGAAATAATTTTAAAAGACAAAATTTTTTATTTGCTGTCTCCAAGTAAATATTCTAATTTTCAAATGCAAACTGCTAAAAAAAAGACACTTACACCGTCGCTAAAAGGTATTTTAAGGTGGCAGATTATTGCTCAAAGTTTTCTCAAAAGAAATAACTGGCCAACTACATATTTTATTTATTACCATAAAAACCTAATGCTTGTTATAGGGTCATAGAAAGTAGTCCCTCAGGACTCTGTACAATAATAGTGTACTATTTTTTCTTGATTTATCAAATGGTTTTCAACATAAAGAGTGATGCTGTTAAAAAACAAAAAGCATGGCTTAGGACTTTAGAAGATAATATGGGTTGCATAGCTTTTTCCTTTGTATTCCAAATAAAATCAGTTATTTTGAAAATGTGTGTCAGTGGTTGGTCACAGGATAAAAAGACAAAAGAGAATATAAAAATATGTATCCAAACAAGGTAACCAGAAATAGACACAATATTTGCAGCATAGTATAAAGGAAGTATATCTTCCTATTTTTGGAATATTATATTTTATTAATACTGAACTAGTTTAATCTTACTGTTTGTGGCAGCTTTATCACACAAGTGGCTCATACCAGGTCTCTGGTAGAGGTGCCCACATTTCTTCAAACTTTCCCAAAATGTAACATCTTCTTAAAGCCATTTCACATAGAGACCAGAAATAGTGTTTCATTTTTTTCTAGAATTTTTTTTTTTTTGTAGAGGGTAGATGGCCAAATGTTTGGTTTTGAAAGTGCTTCTCTGCTTGCAGAAAACTGAAAGTCAACAAAACTATAATTATACAGGTCAAACATAGCAAGGAAAATAAATCTGCGATCTAGATCAGGTGCATACACGCCACAGTGAGAATAATGTGACATGAACTGAGTTAATGTTATAATATTCTTATATAACCTCAATGTGATTAATACAGTTTGGCAGAAGGAATACCATAGAGAATCGAGCCTCTCAGTAACAAGTAAAGCATAGATATTGCTCATTTACTGCTTCTACTAACAGAACACAGACTTAAAACCACATTATAGCCACAGGAAATAGAAAGTAATTACTGAAAAGTACATACACTATCATAAATATCCTAAAATTGCAAACCATTCCTCTTATAAGATTACACTGCTATCCAACAAGATACTGAATAGAATTTTATAGATTTGGGCCTGTAAGACTTACATTATACATGATGCTGATTTTTTCTAAAGATTTTGTTTGTAATTAGGGTAAGAACTAGTAAAGAAGTAGTGGGGCATAGTTTATGGCCATATGGTCCAAATAATCAGGTTTCTATTGGTACTGCTAAAAGCTAGCACACTTTTCCATTCAAATGTGCTTTTAATCAAATATAACAGCTAATATAAACTTTTAAGAATGATGAGGTCATGAAAACCTGATTATTAAAGCAATTTTGCAAAGATATAGTGCCATGGGTTTCCTGTTTAAATGTTGCTTAATCTATCCTAGTTGGACAATCTTGAATACATTCTTTTCATTCATACTTTGACAAGTTATGACTCTAATTCCATGTAATCAACAAGATATCAGCTTACCCAGGGAAGAGACCTAATAAGGACCCCAGCAAAATAGCTTAAGAAACATGTAGAACTTTCATATAACTAGAATTCAAATGGTCATAGTATTTGGATGTGAGTGCAAAAACCATGTGATGAAAAGTATTATTGGAACAAATTCATATAAACAAGAATGATTGAAAAAATAATTTTTTATTCAACTATGGCACCCAGACCCTGCAGGAAGCTTCCTTTCAAAAGATAAGATCATTCCTTTTGTTGAGAATCCACTGGACATAGGATGGAAGTCTCTACAATAGGTACCTAAAGAATCAGGAAGCAAAGTTGATTGGAACACACATACACGCACACACACACGTACGTGCATGCGCACACAGTTTGTCTGGTAAGACCACTCCAACCAGGCTCCACACTTTCATCACTGGAATGAGACAATCTCTGCCTGCTCCCTGCCCACCATAATCACGGTCTAGCCACCCTGATCTACCTGTGAGGCTGCTAGGACTAATCATGTTACACTTGTTTATCTTGATTACACTGGACACAAGGGATCCAAAATCCAGAGGCCACCCTTATCCCAATCCGACCTCACCTCCACCACCTCTCTAACTCTGGCAGCCTTTGCACTGTGCTTTCGGGAGGACCAGCCAAGCAGCAGAACTCCTCCATTCTCAAGCTGTTCTCTAAATGGTCTCTCCATGTTCTTACTCCCACTGAAGTCTCTCTCCTGAGGACATGGCTTCTGCCACGACTTCTCATTCCTTGCTACTCTCTCTGGCCCAAAGCTTGCCAGTCCATTTTTCTTCTTTATGCTTTTAAAATTTTCTCTTTACCACTGGTGTTAAGCAATATGACTATGATGTGCTTTGATGTAATTTTCTTCATGTTTTTTTCATTCCTAGATGTGTGGGTGGATGTCTTAGTTACTTTTCTCTCCTTGCTGAGACAAAATACCTGACACTCAAAATTAAAGGGAGAAAGGTTTATCTGGCTTACAGTTCACAGAGGCTTCAATTCATAATTGGCTGGCTCCAAGGCAGGCTGGCATGGCAGACAGGGAGAAGGCAGCAAGGTAAGCAAGGGATAGACAAGCCTCTTTCTGACCCTTATGTTTTATCCAGGCTACCTGCCCTTACCCGCACTCTCGCCTCCTAGCATCCTTAATCCTAGCATCATATCCTTGATCCCAGCAGAACTATGCCAAACCAATCAGTAGACTAATTTAGTAATCACACACTGTAGATCCAGCCCCACCTATGACTGCATGAGGCTTTGAAGGGACATCTAGAAACAAACCATAACAGTGTGTTAATCACATTCCCCTGGCTGGGACAAAATACCCAACACCTGCAATTTAAAGGAGGAAAGGTTTATTTTGGCTCATGGTTTTCAGAGAATTCAGTCCAAGGATTCAGAGGATCATCTGGCTCCACGCCAGAAATGGCATGGCAAAAGAGGAAAGGCTGTTCACTCCATGGCAGCCAGGAAGCAGAGAGAGACGGAAGGAACCTGGGAGGAGAATATATGCTGAAAAGGCACATCCTCAGTCAGACAACTCTTCCAACCAGGCCCTACCTCCTAACGGCACCTTCGGCTATGAACTCATCAATGGATCAGTCCACTAACAAATGACTGCAGCGCCCCCATTATCCAATCACCTTCTAAAAGTCCCACTTTTGAATACATGAAATTTGGGGGGGGGGACAGTACAGATCTAAACCACAGCACTGAGTATAGTTATCATCAAGTTTGGAAATTTTTCTGGCATTATTTCTTCAAAAAGAAAATTTTTTTTTCTCTTATCCCATCTGACTCTATGCCTTTCCCCCTTACCTCTCTTTTCTCCTTCTGGACTTCCAATTACATGTATATTAGACCACTTGAAACTGTTCCACAACTCATAGATGCTCATGATTTTTTAAAATTTGTTTCTCATCTTTATTTCTCTGTGTTTTACCCTGGATAGTTGCCATTGCTAAATCTTTTATCTTTTCTTCTACAATGTCTACAGTGGTTAAAATTTTCATTTCCAGAAATTTAATGTTGGTTTCTTTAATGTTTTGTACGTCTCTCCTTAATACGCTCAAGCTTTCTTTAACCTTCTTGAACATATACTTGTATAGTACATTCATAGGGTTTTTTTTGCATTCTGGCTGTTGGGAATGTGAACTATTCCCAGTTTCATGTGCACTTTGAGAACTGTTCTGCCTGCTCCTTTTGGGTGGTTCTTTCTCTAGTCTTGAGTGGTTTCCTCACTATCCACTGATCAGTGCTCAGTTGAAGACTCCAGAGGGACCCCGTAGATCCAGAACTTTCTCTCTATGACTCTTCCTCCTTTCTAGGAGTCTCCCTTAAGTATTCTAGCAATTATGGCCTTTTCAAATTCTCAGTTTTGTCTCCTCAGCTTAGGAAAACTGCTGGACTCTGTCTGGATTCCCTATCTCTGTGCTGCTGGCTGGAAATTCCCCCCAGGAGGTAAACTGAAGCCATTGTAGGGATCATTGCTCTGCCCTGTCTGTTGTCCAAGGTCTGAGAACCATTGTTTCATATATGTTATTTTAAATGTATTTGTTCTTAGTTACTTAAAATGGAAGGATAAATCTGATAGTCTTTGACCTACTTTATCTGATTATAATACCTACCATTCTTGTTGTGGTTTTCTGTAGACCACCACATACCCACCCCCAGGCCACTCACTCTTACTGCTTGAAAATGTCTTGGCTTATCATTACTCCTGAGACACCAACCCTTCCACAAATCTGGTGATTTCAATATCCCGTAGATGATCTTTTCAATATCCTGACTTACCAGTTCACAGGCCTCTTACTCCATGACCATGCCCCTCAACCAACTCTCTTGGTTCACTCTCTTGGTTATACTCTGACCTTATTTTTACCATAATTATATCCATGACACAATCTCAATTTCAAGCATCCTATCCTTCAAGCATTAGCACCTGTCTTTCCCATTCACGCCCTCTCATGTACTAACTACAAAATTTCGATGTAATACAGAATGACAATTCTGGAGCCTACTCCCTTTTCTCATTCATCTCAGGATATTTTCTCTTTTCCATATCCAGCTTAGATTCCACAGTGTCTTACTACATCACTGCCTACACAACCCTCTATTCTTGGTCTGAACTTTGTTACTCCTCTTCACTTAGCCAAACCACAACTCTGGTTAAATCAATCTCTTGTTCCCTCTCCCTCAGGCCCTCAGCACTGCCAAACAATTCTACTACAATTTCCCAGTCCATGTGTTTTCCCAGAAAAATAGTGTCACTGTTATTCTTTCTTCAATAACTACTCCCCTAACTTAACACATCTGGTGATAATTTTTTTTCAATTTTCTGAGACATACAATCAAAGTAACTTCCACGAGTTCCCACCGTCCACCATCTGCATCTGTATCTACATACTCTATCTTCTCTTCTGTTGCTGCAGAAGAATTAGCTGTCAGTGCTTCTAATGCCAATCTGTGCTCAGGAAGACTGTATTCCATCTTGCTGGTTCAAGAACATGGCTATAGAAATTTCTTTCTCTCCCTGTAAGTCACCAATTCTCCCACTTCTCCTTGGTCCATTAGGGTACAACACTACAGAGATAAGCTTTAATATTTCTTATAACAAACAAAACAAAACAAAATCCTCAGTATCCACATTTCCTCTGGCTCCTGATCCATTGCTCTCTTGCCTTTTATGGCATAACTTTTTGAAAGAAGTTGTGTGGCTTAATTAATTAATTGTCAGCTTGCTGGGGACGCCCGATTGAATTAAGTCAGCTTGCTTCCAGGTGTGGAAGACCCGCTTTAAGGAGGATTGTTGTTGGAACAGTATAAAAGGAGAACCAGAGGGAAGGATTTCAGCTGCCTTTCAGCTGTTCTTGGTCCTCACTGTAGCCAAGGATGGCCGCTGTTCTCTTTGGAGGAGCTCTAGTCTTTGCCTTCACCTTGGGAACTGTCTCCTGGTTTTCGGCACAGATTCTTCAGTTCCCAGTATGGGCCTCTGGCCTGCTGGCACAGACTTTTTAGCTTCTAGAACCGACCCTTTGACCTCTTGGCGCAGACCCCTCAGTCTTCCCTCTTGGATCCTTCAGCCTCCTGATGTGGACTCCTACAGGACATTGCCGTGGGCTGTAGGCCTTTGGCTGGATTCTTCGATCTCTACTGCGCAGACAGATCTTTTGCATTCTTCTACATTTGACTCTGTGGGCGGTCACTGTAGGCCAATTTTGTAAATTTCTGTGTCCTGCACTAAATCTGGTTCAGAGCATGTGCAGTCTTTTGAGGAGCCCTGCCCCAGCGCTGCAAGCTCTTGTAAGCACTGGCTAATACAGAAGTGTCTATACTCATGGTCTCCAATTCTCCCTGCATTTTATTTTGAACTCTGCACCTCTCCAATGAGAACTATTCTTTTGAAGAACACCGATGAGCTCCACGTTGCTAAATCCAAGTATCTATTCTCAGTCATCACTAGCTGGTTATTTTTGTTCTTCTCCACAACCTCTAAATATTGGAATTCCCCAGGGCTCAGTCCTCTTTGGCAGCTACACTTCTCCCCACAGGTGATCTCACCTAGCCCCAAGACTTGGGAGTTCACTTATAACTGTGAACTCCCAAATTTATTGTACAGGCCTGTCTCCAAAATATATATGTGTGTATCTGACCGATAGTTTCATCTGTCTTCATGGCATTTCAAACTCTTAATCTCCAAGCCATCCGTCTCCAAGCTGCCCCATCCACAATCTTGATCTCAGGAAACAAAGCGCTATTCCACCAATACTTAAACCGACAAGATGAGAAACATCTGAGACTCTTCTTCCTTCACACCCTATATCTGATCCATCTATAATCCTCCTGTGATCTAACCATTTCTCACATCCTACACTACTCTTTCCTGGGTCAGAAGCCACCATCAGCTCCCCTCTGCATTATCCACCAGCCAATGGTGGCAAACGGATGGCACCTCTCTGTTGGCACACAAGCCAGGTCACCCAGCCAAGGTGTGACAAATTATCAGCATTCATACAACAGCAGAGATCACATTAATTATGCAGAAGTTCACCAAATGCCAAAGCTGTTTGTATCAATGAAAGGTCCGTTATTGTGTTTCTCTTTTAAGATGAAAGATGTTAATGTAGGAGTTGTTTTTCCTAAACTAAAACCTCAGTATTCAGGTTCAATTGCAGTGTTGGCACTTCGTGATAAATAAGTGGGTTTTGGGTTGCAGTTTGGGCACATGGTCTCCTAACTCTGGCCCTTGTCCTCAAGGCAATAGCAGAGTAATCACTTGACTTTTCTGCTTGAGTTTTCACTGGCGAGCCACCCTCAGTCTTTAGTATCCAATGGACCTCATAATGGCTTGCAAGGTCCTACAAGAGCCACGCTGACCTCATCTCCTACCAGTTTCCCTCACTGGCTCTCCTCCAACCACTCAGTCCTCATCACTCTTTCTTGGATGCGACAAATAAGTTTTAGCAACTCTGACATTCCATTTTTCTCAAACAGTCTTGTGTAGAATTCACACATCAGGCTTCCTGTTTCCCTATTCAAACATACTTTACAAGTGACGCCTTCCCTGATACCCTCTATAGTGCAGAATACCACCCGATCACATACCCTTCCTCTTTTATCCTGCTTTATTTTTTTCCAAAGCATTTATCAACCTCTAACATCCTAAATATTGAATTTTTAAATTTGCTCCCTGGATCTCCTCACTAGTTGTAGACTCTGTGAGGGCTCTATCCCCAGTGCATAGCACACATTTGGTTGTCATCTCAAAATTTTCTTCACTTGGTTTCCAGGGTATTCTTACTCTTGGCTCTCCTATTATTGCCCTAGCTACTTCTTTTCTACTTACTTGCTGGTAAATGAAAAGGGGGAAAAAGGTACAACACCCATCTTAGGACAATAACAGGTCTTCTTTTGTACTAGGCTGGATAGGACCTCCTGTAGAATGAAGACCAGACCTTCTAGGAAACAAGATGTTTTAGCACCTAGAAAAAGGTGAGAACTTGCTTTCTATGTTTGTAGGCCAGACAACATATGAAAGTGTATTAGCTTTCACCACTGAAAAGGAAAACTACTTCCTAAAAGAGGTGATTGTTTAAACCTTCAACCAACGTAAAATATAAAACTGAGGTCACCATATGGTTGTAGGAAGTATGAAAGAATTCTACCCATTCACAACAGCTTCAAAACAATTCAAATACTTAGGAATTAACCCAACCAAGGAAGCAAAAGACCTCTACAAGGAAAATTATAGTACAGTATTCTGAAAAAAGACTGAAAAGGACATTAGAAAATGGAAAGCCATCCCCTGTTCCTGGATAGGCAGAAGGAATATTGTCAAAGTTACCATATTAACAAAAGCGATATACACATTTAATACAATGCCAATCAAAATGCCAACAGCATCCTTCACAGAACTAGAAAAAACAATCATAAAATTTACATGGAATCAGAAGAGACCCAGAATAGCAAAAGCCCTCCGAGGTAACAAGGATGAAACAGGAGACATCACGATCCCAGACTTCAAATTATATTACAAAGCTACAGTGAAAAAAAAAAAAAACCCAGCATAATACTGGCATAGAAACAGACATGTAGAACAATGGAACAGAATAGAGGATGTAGAAACAACCTTGGGCACAGTCAGGTATCTGATCTTTGACAAGGGGGCCAAAAAAAAAATATGCTGGTGAAAAGATAGCCTCTTTAACAAATACTTCTGGGAAAACTGGCCATCCACATGCAGAAGAATTAAGCTCTTACCCTGTACTAAAATAAAATCAATATTAATCAAAGACATAGCTGTTAAAACAGAAACAATCTGCTAGGAGATTAAAAAAAAAAACACTTTTGCACAGCAAAGGCAACAACCACCAGAATGAAGAGAAAACCTAAAGAATGTGGAAAAAATTTTGCCAGCTATTTCTTGGATAGAAGATTAATATCTAGAACATATAAAGAACACACAAAATTAGACTTCCCCAAAGACCCAATCAAAAAATGGACAACTGAAATAGATACACATTTCTCAGAAGAAGAAATACAAATAGCCAACAAGTGTAAGAAAAATGTTCAGGATCTTTGGCCATTACGAAAATGCAAGTCAAAACAACACTGAGATTTCACCTTACTCTGGAAAGAATGACTATCATTAAGAACTTAAAGAACAACAACTGTGGGTGAGTTGAGGGAAAATGGAGCTCTTCTACATTGTTGGTGGAAATGTAAACTAGTGCAACCATTGCGGAAATCAGTATGGAGCTTACTCAGAACACTAAAAAGAGAGATTCCATTCAACCCCAGATCTATCCTTTCTAGGTATCTTCCCAAAAGAGTTAAAAGACATCATATTACAAGTGATAGAGACACACCTACATTCATAGCAGCACCACTCACAATAGCTAAATCTTGGAGATGATCTATATGTCTATCAACAGATGAACAGTAAAGAAAGTGGAGTACTACTCAGCCATAAAGAAGGATAAGTTTGAGCCATTTGTAGAAAAATGAATACACTTTTAGACCATAATGCAAAGCAAAGTAAATGAGACACAGGATAAATATCACATGTTTTCTCATATATGAGATACATGAAGCATAAATAATTTAAAGAATGAAATAAAAAACCATAAGAAACAAGGAGGCAGATCTTTTGCAGATGACACAGGAATGTAGGGCTGGAAGGAGAGAAGAAGGAGAGAGGGGAATGTAAAAAGGATTAAGATGTGATATGAGTATGTACCATCTCTCTAGATTAAAGTATTCATTATGTATCATAAACACATACTAATAAAAATACATTTTAAAAAGTAACTTCTAAAGTAGTTTATGAAGTGAGTAAGCAGCTTTAATTTATCTGGCCATGGATAGCACTTACAAATATAATAAGATGAGTGAAAATTAACATTTTTCTACCATGAAAACAAGGCTGGCTTAAGTTAGAGAATGATATTGAAAGCTGCTTCTGATGAAAAGAAACTAGAAAAGAATAGTTTTCCTTAGTAAACAAAAATTATGGGAGGTCATTGTTTTGGATTGAGCTCATGCGCCAGGACACAAAAGACCAGATGAAAACAAAATGGAATTCTTCATGCTAAATAATCAAACAGAAATAAAAACAAATTGAAACTTTAAGGAAGTAGAGACTACTAAACAGACCAGTTTTTCCTGAAAGCAAGAAACTTCAGTCTACTTGAGTCAGTGTGATAGGTAAGTCTCCTCTGCTTTAATCCTTACAAAAGAGTGAACAGCAGTAATGTGATGTCCACCAACCAATCAGCTTGTGTGGGTGTGTGTGTGCAAGTGTGTGTTTAAATTGTTACTCTGTTTCCTGTTCCCACCTTACAAACTCTCCTGCTCTTCTTCTTCCCAGTGGGAACTCTCATTCTATTTTAGAGAATGGAGGCTGCTCAGTTCATTAATCACAACTAAAAGTCAGTTGGGCTGATAGTTATATTTGTTGTAATTTAGTCTTCTGACACCCCTAAATTGGGTCCACCTTTTAAAGAATAACCAAGGAATTGTCAGGTTGTGAGGAAGCCAACAAGAAATAACAAATAAATGCAAAATGAGACCCTAGATAGAATTTTAAAATAGAGCAGAAAAAGACATTAGTGGAAAAAAACGGTAAAATCCAAATAAAGTCTATAATTTTGTTTAAAAGCAAACAAAAACTCTCAAAGGAAAAAAAGAAATTCTCAAAGAAATCTGCACTCAGTACAGGAAGTCCTTTCTCAGGATTAAGCACATATACTCTGCCTAAGTACCTTCTCTGCCTGGAGTTGTACACCAGCCAAGACACTCCCTTCTAGAACTAGATACTTTTCACTGTTAGAAGGTTCTTCCTTGTATTGAATGGGTTTTCACTCAGCTTAGTTCTCCCTCTTAGAACTACATATATTGTAGCAAGTTAGTAAATCCAGTCCCTTTTACACTTGATCTCCACATACCCTATATTCTAAATCAAGTTTCTTTTAGAAGTTTGACACACCCAGATCCTTTCATCTTATACCTCATGGTTTTTACATCCTGTAGCACTCTTGTTACATAAACTTTTAAAATTTATCAAATGACCTGAAAATCAACGCACACCAGTACAGAGTATTTTGAACTATTTCTCTTCTTGTTTTGAACACTACGCTTCTATGCCTAAAACTGTCCTCTCATTTTAGCAGCTACATCATTGTTGGTTGTGGATGAATTCACAATCACTGATTCCATAGTCTTTCTCCAGATGGATTCCTGTGATGGAATTGTCAAGAGTCAGGACAGAAGAGGGAGTAAAGCTGCTAACATCATCCTGCCGTTTTATTCTCTCAGTCACAACAATTTGAATGCTAACTATGCACCAGACAATTGCAATTCTATGCCAACCTATGCTCAGATTAGCTAGGATCTCAAAGTTTGCATCCCCTTCAAATCCATATGTTGAAATCCTAATCCCCAAGGTGATAGAATTAAGGGATGGAGTCTTTGGGGGTGATTAGGTTACTAGGACAGAGCCTCTGTGAATGGGGTTATTGCTTTTATTTGAGAGACCCCAGAAAGACCTCTGGCCTTTTGCCCTATGAGAAGTTACAAGGAAAACAACAGTGTAGGAAGCAGGCCCTCACCAGACATGGACTCTGCCCAGGCCTTCATCTTGGAATTCCCAGCTTTCAGAACTGTTAGAAACAAATTTCTGTTGTTTATAAGGCACCCACTTTGTGCATTCTGTTGTAGCAGCCCTGTGGACTAAGCTAATATCCAAATGTAACCAAATAACTCATTTCAATAAAATTTATAAAAGGTTGAACAGAAAATATACGAAGCAGTTCCCAATCATTATCCAACTCATAAACCTAAAGTCTTGCACAGCAGCCTCTTAAGGATAGAGCATCACTACCAATCATTAACCCATACTGCTTATGTGGGATAATTCACTGTCTTGATTCTCCACCCTAAGACCATTTTACCCCTCACATAAGCACACTGGCAAGTGGTAAAGTGAGACATCCATGGTCCTCTTGTGCGAAAGAGAACCTTCGTTCATCCATGAGAGTTATCTGAGAGTCATAAACCACAACTGAGAAGCCACTTGGTCACATACACACATTTTAAAAGCCGTGATGCACCCCTTTCCAGAAACCCAGGCGTCAGATCTAGGCTTCCCAAGAGCTCCTCCAGGGCGGGAGCCATCTATTATATGAAGCCAACTCATTATTACTTCCTCACATCTCGCATCATCAATCTACTTTCTGACCTTTCACCCTCAACATCCCCAAAGCTCTTTGAAGTCAAAGCATTAGTCATTTTTGTCAGGTGTAGAAAACATTCACAGCACGTGCACTGGAATGCTCTGATGTCCACAATAGGCAAAAACTTGCTCATCTGAGGATCGCTTAAGGGTCTTGATTTAAAAAAAAAAAGAGTATTTGCAAAGCAGCCTCTCTTTAATTGTCGCTTCGGGCACAATGGGTTCCTAAACCAGCGACACCGGGTCGCCTCACGCAATCCCAAGGCCCAGCCGGGAGCCGGCGGGCAGGCTGCAGGCGGCGGCGGGCGCTGCTCGGGAGTGACAGCGCCGGCCGGCGGCCCCCGCCCCTCACCTCTCTTGTCCAGGAGCCACATGAAGGCGAAGCAGGGCAGGAAGCCGATGGGCCCCCACAGCACGAGCAGCGCGATGTCCCAGCTGGAGAAGCCGTAGGCCTGGCGCGCCGAGTTCTGGATGGGGCCCCAGCTGTTCCAGACCAGGCCCTGCGCGAAGGCCAGCAGCGAGAAGAGCAGCAGGACGAGCCAGCGGCGCCCGTACACCCGCCCGGGGCCCGGGCCCGCCGCGGGCAGCGCCGCCGCCGCCTCCCGGCTCCTCCGCGCGGCCCCCGGCGCGGGCCCCAGCAGCGGCTGCCGCTCCTCCTCGCTGCTCCAGCCCGAGCCCATGGCGCCGCCCGCCCGGCCCGGCGCGCCCGCGGCCGCCGACCAGCCCGGCAGACCCGGCCCGAGCGCCGGAGCGCGAGCCGCTGGGGTCGCTGGCAGCCGGCCGCGCCTGTGCGCCTGCGCGTGAGCCGGCCTGGCGCGAGGGAGGCGGGCGCGGAGGAGGGAGGCCGGGTCCGCCCTGCCCCCCGGCCGGGGCGTGGGTGCACCGCGAGGGGCCCGCAGCCAGGACCCGGGAAGCGAAAGCCCTTGGGCGGCGCGGCGTGCCGGGGAGAGCAGCGCCCAGGAGGCTGTGGCGGCGGAGGTTGAGCAAGCCGGGGGTTGCGGGAGGAAGTGCCCAAGTTTACATCATGTGCCTAATAAACAACTCGGTGACCTCAGGCCACCAACCCAATGCTTGCTTCTGTTTTGGGTTGGCTTTGTTTTTACTGGGTTTAATACCTTCAGGAATTACAGGGAGGCTAGGATAAGGTTGAGATGTAAGAGGGTTAGGAAAATCTTTTCTTTGTGTGTAGATAAGGGCTACCTAGTTTTATAACTAGTCTTAGTAGTTGTTTTTTGTGTGCCTTACATACCCAGTGAGATTATAAAATAGCCAATTTTATTCATATATAGGAAAGGTAATTTTCTCTGCCCATCACTCAGATTGTGTTGATTAAGGTTGGAAAATTTGTGTCCCGAAGTGTCCTAGATCCTTCTCTTGTGATTTGGGTCAGAGGAAGGGTGAGTGAGGTTAAGAGTGGGGTTGTTGATCTCTTGGCCAGGCAGCCGTTTTTGTTTTGATACACAAACCCAGGAGCCTGACGGCTGTCAAGTGTCCTTGAAAACTCAAACCCAGCAGTTTGGCTTGTTTGGGTTGGGAAATGAGTCACAGGGAAGGCAGTTACAAGACACCCTGCCTGAGGTTCGTGTTTCCGGGCAGCCTCAGAAACCAGATGGAGTCACCTTGCGGCAGGGCCTCGGGCTGGGAGGGAAACATAAACTGTCTTGGTACCCACGACCTGTGTGAGAGTGGCACAGAGTCACCCCCTGAAACTTCCATCCTACTGGGTGGGGAAGCAGAGGCGGAAAGGAAGAACTGGCCTAGAAAGCGAGAAGAGGCAGAAAGGAAGTTAGGGCTACGGGAAAGAAGGACAGGGTCGGGGGAAGGCAAAAGGCACCCCATGCCCGAGCACGTGTCGGGAGCTGCTCCATCACCACCGACCAAAACAAACAGGCGTGGCCCCGCCCATGCCGTCACGTGACCTTGGAGGCGTTTCCGGGCGAACCCGAGCCGCGCGGCGAATCCTTCCGGGGAGCAGACGCGGACCCCTCAGCTCCGTTCGCCGTGAGTTCCCGTGGAGGCCTCGGTAACCATGGCAGCGGGCAGCCAGGGAAACCCTCGCTCGACCCCCGCAGCTGGGACTGCTCGGGACGAAGGTAGGTGCCGGGCTGCGGTCAGCCTGGGCCAGCGCTGTGCATGCAGTCGTCTGGCTCCTCTCATGCGCCCGGCCCGGTTCCGGGTCGCTGCGTCCTTTGCTTTAGGCTGTGGAGAGAGTGACTAGTGTTTAGTAAAAGTGACCTTCTTCTAATCGGGACACCCAGATTTTTGTTCGACACACAGGCCTCGTGTTCCCGCATTCTAGCAGTGCTGTTGAACACATGCACGCAGTGTTTTGAAAGAGAGTGGATTAAAATTAAACTTGTGATAGTGGAGTCCACCCCTTGAGGTAACCGTAAATAAGTTGGGAATTTTTGTGAGCAGGAGTTCTGGGCTTTTATTCATTTTCTGTGGAACCCTGCAAATGAGTGAGGTTCGCGGGCCCATTTAATGAGTTACTAGCATTTAATGAGTTACTGCTCTGTGCACTGCACTGTTGGGTAAAGTGCCACAGGATCTACAGACTTTTGGATGTTTAGTCCAGTGCCTTTCATCAAGGATTTAACAGTGACTAAAGGAACCTAGAAAGGAATAAATCATGACTAATTTTGTGGTCTCCTGAGTACTATCCATACTACTCACTCACTGACTGATAGCTGTGATCACAGTGAGGAAAACGGAAATGCTGGGGGGGGTGTGCTTTGAGGCGGGCCTTTGTGATTGGATGAGATAGTGACAGGCCCAGGTGGTGCTGCTGCGGGCTCTGCAAAACAAGGAGCAGGAACTGCAGGATGGATGCGTTTGGAGACCAGTGTGCCAAGAGGAGGAGCTTTCCGTTCACAGCAAAGAAATTATACTCTATTCTGACTACTTTTTCCTGATCTTAACCTCACTTCCTTATGCACCAGTGATCCTTCCATTTTCTGTCCACTGCATTCCTTATCCAGTTTGGAGTGCTTGTCATAATTTATCATTATAAGCTCTCTCTCAAAAATATACTGCCTCTTGTCCTTTGTTGAATTTTATTCTGGAAAAAAGACATCTTATTCAGGATAAAGCTAACCATTTACCCTCTTTACACTTATACCTATCTGGCTAAACTTTGCTGAAAAAAAATCGTACGTAGAGGTATAGCTCAGTGGCAGAGCCCTTCCCTAGCATGTGAAAGGCCCTAGGTTTGATCCCATAGCAATTAAAAATATTCTTCACAAATTGGTGACAGTGTAAAATGAAAATGGCTAACGTCTTGAATATTCAGGATGGGCCTGAGATCCTTCTGATTCTGTTTCTCTAATGAGCTTACTTTCTAACTTTCTGCATTGATAATTCCCCCAAACTTCATCTCCTTTCTTCATTTTTTTCATGCTAATGACTCTAAAGGTCAATTCTGTGTCTAATTGATCTCCCTTTGTCCTCCAATACTCAGAACCTAGTCCAAACCATCCACATTTCTTTACCCAAACCATTTCTTGACCAGTGTCTATGTTTCTCATCTTATGCCCCTCCAGTCTGTTATCCATTTAGCAGCAAAAAGTGAATCTCCTTTAAGGGTAGGGGGTGTAACTCAGGAATAGAGCACTTGCCTAGCACACTCAAGGCCCTAGGTTCAATCTCAGCACTGCAAAAAGTGATACTCCCTTGTTAAAATTTTTCAGTACATTTCATTGCACTTAGAAAAGAATAAAAGCCAAATTCCTAACTATTGCCAACAGAAGTGCATGGTCTGGCTTCTGCTGATGTCTCTAGCAGTGTCTCTTGTCACTTATCTGCCTCCTATGTTCATATAGCTGACTTCTTAGTCTTCAGTTTTCAAAGTATGTCATCACCTGAGACCAACCTGTCTAAAACAGTCACTGTTGGTCATCTCCACTCCCCGCTCCCTGTGCACCCCCCACTTGTTTTAAAATATAGCATTGTGCCTCCTTGTACTTACCCCAGTCTGTAATTACTTGCTTAACCCATTAGACTGTAGATATTTTGAGGGCAAGTCCCATCTGTTTCTTTGACCCCCATGTATCTAGCAGCAGATACATTGCCAAACACTTACTGTACTTTTTTTTTAATTTTTTATTTTTACCAAGAACATGTAATGGTACATTGTATACATAATGATCATAATCAACATGGTTATTTTGTACCTGTACATGATACATCTTGGTTTTCCCCCTCTTCTCCCCTTCCCCTCCCCTCCCTTCCATTCACCCACCCCTCCCTATTTGCAACAAGTGTAGTTACACTTTACCATTTTTTCCCCTTTCATCTTACTTTTCTTTTAACCTTCTTCTTTATCCCCCTTTTCCCTATATAGTTCTCCTCTCTTTTGAACACTATCTCTCTCTTTTTTTTTTAAAACATAATATCTATTCTACCCTTTTGTCCTTATTTACACTTATGGTTTCTCATATCAGAGAAACAATTCGATGTGTACTGTTAAGTGTCTGATTTATTTCACTTAGTAGTATATTCTCAAGGAACATCCATTTACATACAAATGACTCTAGTTTATCCTTTTTTATGGCAGTGTAGTACTCCATTGTGTAGAAAAACCACATCTTCTTTAGCCATTCATCAGTTGTTGGGCATTTAGGTTGTTTCCAAGACTTAGCTATTACAAATTGTGCTGCTATGTGCTTTTGAGTGAATGAAGAAGGGATCTCTATGCCAAGTCTAGAGGTAAGAAGAAAAAAACTGTTGGCATGGTCCAGGAATTCAAAGAAATTTGTATGAAGAGTGCTGAAAAAGGATCCTGAAGGTCATCTATACTCTATTAAAGAGCTGGGACTTTAAAACAATGGGAAGCCTTCGAAGTGGTTTAGTTGGGGAGTAACATGATCATCTGTGGTTTTAGGAAGATCACTCTGGCTGAAGGGTGCAGAGTAAAATTGGAAGGAGAAAGGCTGAAGGACAAAGTATTTAATCCCTCTGAACCTGCAGAGCCTCTTTGTAAAATGCATGATTTTTGAGAACGTTAAAGATACTGTATGCTTATCTAGCATAATGTCTGGCAGGAATTAAGTATTCAAGAATGGGAAACCATTTTTGTTGTTAATTGAAAGTGCTGGCCTTGGTGACTGGTTAATATGACACTGAAAGGTAAGAAACCAGAGTTTTCCAGCCTGAAAAAAACAAGGTGTAAATCAGGATCCTGAAGAAAAGGAGATAGTTGAGAGCAATTTTAAATTTTATTGTGAGTGCATAGAGCTTAGATGTAGGAGGATGATTCAAAAGAATGTGTCAGGCATATAGCCAGGGAAAAGGTTTTTATTTTTTTAGTATTCACATGCCATAAAATTTATCTTTTTCAGATGTACAATTCAGTGGTCTTTAGTATGTTCACAAGGTTATGCAGCCATCACTACTGTAATTCCAAAACATTTTCATCACCCGCCCCAAAACCTGTTATCCATTAGTAGTCACTTCGTATCTCCCCAGCCCCATGTAATCACTAATCTACTCTGTCTCTACAGATTTGCCTGCTCTTGACATTTCATATAAGTGGAATTATACAATATTTGGCATTTCATGTCTGACTTCTTTCCTAACAACAATTTTTGAGATTTAGCTGTGTTCTGCCATGTATCAGTACTTAATTTCTTTTTGTGGCTAAATAATATTATATGGATCTATGCCATTTTCTTTATCTACTCATCAGTTGACAAATGGCTGTTTCTGTTTTTCTCTATAATTAATGTTGCTGTGGAAATTCATATCCAAGTTTTTTTGTGAACATGTTTTAAGTTCTCTTGGTTTTATATCTAAAAGTGGAATTGTTATGTCATACGATATCTTCATGTTCAACTTTTGGAAGAAATCGTTGATTTTTAATCTGAAGTCTTTAGGAGGGTAAAAATCTGATGAAAAATACGGGTCTGCTCCCAAGAAAAATGTAGTATGTATCCACATTTTGACAGGTAGCTTCCAATTTTGTATTAAAGGATCCTCTGAATCCTTTCTGTGGAACTTTTGACCCTATCTTAAATAGTCAGCCTGTCTAGAAATACCACTTAGGAGAGGCTTTGCTGATTATCATTACAAAGTAAGTTAAGTACGCAGAATATTTCTGAAGGAGAAGACTTTGCCTTAAATAAGGCTGATGTGAACAAAAGTTACAAAATACATATATTAAATAAAAGCAAGTGGAAGAGCTACTTGCAGGATCACGTATTGGTTGAAGCATTTCAGTGAATTAAAAGTTGGAGTTCTTTAAGTTTGATTCTGCCTGTTAGACTGACATTATGATAGTTCCTTCTATTGGGCTTTTCTGTTTTCAGGTATAGCTAAGCCTATGCTCTGAGGAAGAAGAGAGTGTGTTCTGTGTTCTTTTCCCAATCCTTCCAAAGAAATATTTCATCCCAGTGTTGTAGGAATGTGCATTTCTCGTAGAGCTAATGCTCCTAGATAACTGGATTTACTTCTCTTCAGTGGGAGACACCATGTTCTACATGTCATCTTTGTTCTTATTTTTAAAAGGGGAGCAGGTTAGAGAAAGAAAAAGCCTGTGTAGTCTGAAAAAAACTACTGTAAAGAATTTCCATGCTAGAACATATGTGCAATTCATAACATAGCTAAAATACTATATATTCAGTAATGATGAATATCAGAAGGACCCTACTGTTGAATGTTTTTTATTGTTGTGAAAACACATAATATAAATTATTCCATTTGTGTTGCTATAAAAACACATTGACCGGGTAATTTATAAAGTACAGAATTTTTTTTTTAGTAGTTCTGCAGTCCAAGATCCTTGAGTCCAAGATCAAGGTGCCAGCAGCTTTCCTTGTCTGATGAGGCCTGCTCTTTGCTTTCAAATGGCTTTCAAATGCTTTCAGATGTTGCTATATCCTTTGGAGAGGAGGAGCACTGTGTCTCCCGTGGCAAAAGAAGGAAGAGCAAGCTAGCTTAAAGCTGTGTGAATCCTCACTTATAAGGGCCTTATTTCCATTCATGAGGGAGGAGTCCTTATGGCCTGACTATTTCTTAAAGATACCACCGAGGAGAGAAAATGGCAGTGTGAAGATTGGCAGCATATCAGAGCCTTACCAAAGTATACTTGGAAAACAACTTAGCAAGGAAGAAACAAAGAAAAACCCTGGGAATCAAGAAATCACAGAGAACCCAGAGAAACTGAAGACAAAGCAGAGAAAAGAGCAAAGCAGGCTAGAATGCTAACCCCAGCTCCCGGGGAGGGGACCTGTCTCAGGCTACATAAGCCTGGAGAGGGTTGGCAACCCCCAGGAGAAACAATGGACTGGCACCTCTGGTCCCAGGAAAAGCTGATGATATTTTAAACTGCAAATACTACATGGAATTTTACTCAGAAAGTGATATCTTCCACATGGCAGACTAGAATTGGGGAAGAAATCCAGTGTGGCACCTGCCATATTTGGGAATGATAGAATCAGGAGGCATTTTGTGAACAGGTTCATTGTTTGAGACTGAGCTGCTCTGGTAATTAGAAGTCACAGAACTATACTTTCTGGGAGCACTGTACCAGTGAGTGGTGGGGGGAGAGTCCATGGGAAGTAGTCTTGGAGTGGGGGTGGGCTAGCCACAGACACCCCACATGCCTCGAAGAAGTTTCAGTAGTGGCAAGCGCAGGCTGAGAAGGACACAGTGATCCTGCCCTTTGTAGTGAACAGCCAGGCCATTTGCATGTGGTTTTCAGTGGGGGCTGGGTCGGAAAGTACTGGCATTAAGTTCAGCAGATTGCTTGACACCCCCAATTGCCTGCGTCCTACACAGAGCTGAGTGGTCTGTTCACATTCCCTATCTGCCAACATGGTCAGGGATATGCTGCAGCTTGGGTGGTTTACTAGGATGTATAAACATAGGGGGTCTCTGGAACAAGAGGGAGGCACCTCACAGCACACAGATGTGCAGATCTAATGGAATTCCAGTTAAAATGCCAACAGCACCCTTTACCAAACTAGAAAAAAGAATCATAAAATTTATATGGAACTAGAAGAGATCCAGAATAGCGAAAGTTCTCCTGGACAATAAGACCAGAGCAGGAGCTATCACAAATCCCAGATTTCAGGTTATATTACAAAACTGCAGTGATAAAAATAGCATTGTACTGGCACAGAAATAGACATGTAGATCAATGCAACAGAACAGTAGATGCAGAAACAACACCAGGTGCATTTAGCCATCTAATCTTTCACAGAGAGGCCAAACACATGCTGGAAATAGCTTTAACAAATGGTGCTGGGAAAACTGGTTATCCACATAGTTATCCACATACACAAGAATGAATCTAGGCCCATGTATCACACCCTGTACTAAAATAAAATAAAAGTGAATCAAACTCCTAGGTATTAAAACAGAACCAGTCTGTTGGAACACAAAATAGGCAAAATGCTTGAAGACATAGGCATAGGCAAGGACATTCTGAGCAGAATGCCAGTTACACAAGAAATAACACCAAGAATCAAATGGGATTGTATTGAAGAGCTTCTGCACAACAAAGGAAACAACCAACAGAGTGAAGAGACAACCTACAGTATGGGGAAAAAGTCTCTTCCAGCTATTCCTCAGACAGGACTAATATCTAGAATATATAAAGAACTGGGAAAAAAAAAACCTACACCCTCCCCCAAGACCAAATTAAAAAATAGGCACTCGAAATGAATAGACATGTCTTAGAAAAAGAAATACAAGTGGTCAATAAATACATGAAAAAATGCTGAGGATCTTTGGCAGTAAAAGAAATGCAAGTCAAAACAATGCTGAGATTCCGTCTCACTCCATAAAGAGCAGCTGTATCAAGAACTCAAAAAACAACTGCTGGTGAGGTTGTAAATGAAAAGAACCCTTTTACATGGTTGGTGGAAATGTAAACCAGTGGACCCTCTGTGGAAATCAGTATGGAGACTCTTCAAAGAACGAAAATTAGAAATTCCATTTGACCCAGCTACTCCTCTTCTAGGTACCTTTTCAAAAGAGTTAAAGACGTCATATTACAGTGATTTGTGCGTACCCATGTTTATAGCAGCACGATGCGCGATAACTAAATCTTGAAAATGACATATGTGCCCATCAGCAGATGAATGGATAAAGAAAATGTGGTGTGTATATATACACAGTGGAGGTTTGGAGATGCCAGCTGAAAAATAGCCCTGAAATGCTGTAAAGCCAAACTTGATGGGAGATTATGGTCAAAACTCAGAAGACAAGAATGCTCATAGGATTGCAACTGGTAAAAGACCAGGCTCAGGAGGTTTCAGTTAGGAACAAGGACTGCATTGGCTATTTGACTTCAAAACATGTGTGCTATGCTTTGGCAGAAAATTTGTCTGCATTTTGCTCTTGTCCAGAGACCTTGCCTGAGAATGAGATTAAGAGCAGCAGACTAATTAATCTAGCAGAAGAAATTTCAAGGCAGTCTAGTATTGAGGTGGTAGCATGATTAATGTTGAGGGCTATTAGCCAGATCTGTGTTGAGAACCCAGAACAAAGGGCCCAGCAAAATTTTTAAAGTTTTGAGTTTAGCTCAAAAGAAAGCTTCAGTAAAGTTGTGGCCTGCAAAGATGGAACAAAGGAGAAATTGGTTGCTGAAAAGACTAGCAAGAAAAAGCCAAGTATTTCAGTAGAGGATAACAGAAAAAATGGTGTAAGGACATCAAAAGAACCAGCAGAACGCCAGCCTTTGCAGCCTTGGAGTTGAAAAGGTGAAAGACTTTGCTTTGAGAAGAGAGCCCCAGAGCACCATGTTCCAGATGTTGTTCTGTAGGATTTGGTTCATAGGTACTCAGCTTCTACAGCCAAGAGGAAAGGAAATCTGGCAGCAGAACTTGGGGTCATCCACATGGTGCTGGTTTTGTGTGCACATAGAATGCAAGAGTTGTGGGGCCAGGGAGGCTTCCTCTCATATTTCACAAGAAGGCCTGGGAGACCAGGTAGTGTGTCTCTGAGCGGGCAGTATGTGAAGCTATGAGTGTGAAGCTGAAGGTATGCTGGAAGCCCAGAAGTTTGGAGAATACGGGAATGTGGATCGTCTGAGGAAAACTGCAAGGAGGAAGAAGAGCCAGCCCAAGAGAAAAGCCATGAGAGCTACAACCACCTATGGTGCCATAGGGATGGAGCCACCCAAACCCTTTGGAGTTCACATCTTGCCACAGATTGCCCTGGATGCTGTACATGGAACTATGGGATTTAGTATTTCCCTTGCTGGATTTTGGACTTGCTTTGGTCCCATTCCTTTCTTACCTTCTATTTGGAATGGGAATGTTTATCTTGCACCATTGAATGTTGGAAGTGATTAATTTTTCTTTTCATTTGTACTGGGGGGTTGCAGCTAATACTTTGCCTTAAAACTCAGAGGAAACTTTTTACTTAGACTTTTCAGCAGTGCTGAAACCATTAGGAGTTTGGCAACTCTTAGAAATGGACTAAATGCCTTTTTCATAAGTGGATGCATATGAGTCTTTTGGGGGCTGGGGGGCAGAATGTTATGGCTTGTATCTAGTGTCCCCCCGCCCAAAGCTTCGTGTGGTCAGTAGGTGGAGAGTTTCAAAGGTGGCTGAGTTAGAGTGTGTGAAAGTGGATTAGGGGTGTGATATGGAGATTAAGGGGGCTAGATAAGAGAAGGCCCACCTGGGTGTGGTTGGCACCACCCACAAGCGTGCTAGCCTGGATGAGATATAAAGGAGAGGCAGGCTTGCTGCTGCTGGTTGTTGCTTGCTGCTTCCTGCTTTGCTATGGACTATTTCTCCTCTGCCATGACCCCCTGCCTTGGAGCCAGCTGACTATGGACTGAAACCTCTACAAAGTATGAGCTGAAATAAATATTTCTTCCTTTAACTTGTGGATGTTGAGTATTTTGTGTCAGCAACAAGTAAAGTAAAAGACAACAAGGATACCAAAAACTTATGCTGGAGGAAAGATAGCCTCTTTAACAAATGGTGATGGAAAACTGGCTATCCTCATTTAGAAGACTGAATCTAGACCTGTATCTATCATCATATACTAAAGTAATATCAAAATGAATGAAAGATCTAACTATTAAAACAGAAACAGGCTTCTGGAAGATAAAATAGGTAAAACTCTTGAAGACATAGGCGTAGGCAAGGACTTTCTGAATAGAACCCCAGTTACCTATGAAACAATACCAAGAATCAACAAACAGGATTATATCAAATTAAAAAGCTTCTGCACAGCAAAGGAAGCAGTCAACACAGTGAAAAGACAACCTATAGAATGGAAAAAAATTATTTTGATAGCTATTCATTGGACAGAGGACTAATAGCTAGAATATATAAAGAAGTCAAAAAATATTAGATGCCCCAAAACAAAAGACTCAATCAAAAAATGAGCAACTTCTCAGAAGAACAAATTGCCAGTAAATACATTAATGTTTAGCATCTTTGGCCATTACAGAAATGCAAATTAAAACAACACTGAGATTCCGTCTTACTCCAGAAAGCAGCTGTTGTTAAAAAATCAAATAATAATAAATGCTGCTGAGGCTGTGGAGAGAATGGAACTCTTCTGCATTGTTACTGCGGATGTAAACTAGAGCAACCACTATAGAAATCAGTGTGGCGGTTCTTCAAAAGCCAGAAACTAGAAATTCCATTTGACCCAGGTACTTGCCTTCTACATATCTTCCCAAAAGAAGCAAAGACATCGTATCACAGTGGTACATGTATACCCATGTTCATAGTAGCATAATTCATAATAGCTAAATCTTGGATGCCATATATCTGTCTGTCCATCTATCTATCCATCAACAGAATAGATAAAGAAAATGTATTTATACACAATGGAGTACTTTTCTGCCATAAAGATAGATAAACTTGAGTTATTTGTAGGAAAACAGATACACCTTGAGACCATAATGTTAAGTGAAATAAATTAGACACAAGCTTAACTATTCCCTGGTTACTCTTGTATAAGAACTCAAATGTAAATAAGGAGCAAAATAATAGATAATAGGGAAAAAAGAAAGTTTCTTAGAGCAGTTCTTGGTTTATTAATCAAAACATTGTGATTTTATTTATGCATTTTGTAATGTTTATAGTATTTGACAGCTTTTTAAAAGTATATAAGCTTTAGACTCCACTAACCAGTGTTTCTCTCTCTGTAGTAGTGTCACTTTGTATTTTTGTCAAGTAAGTAAACTGTTGGATGTGAAAAAAAGAAGCTAAGTACTTTGGATCAAGATAATTGGAAAAATGGCTTAAGGGCATGTCTGGAACCAACCAGGCCCCATCTTTCCAAGGTCAGAATTACAAAAATAAAAGACTTTGTTTTGACAAGAGAGCCCCAGGTCACTGTGCTGAAGAACAGCCCTTTAGAGGATGTTCTCTGGAATTCTGTTCACAGTCCATCCAGGTACTTGGAGGTTCCTGCAGTTATGATGCAAAAGGGCCTGGACCGTACTCAAACTGCTAACAGACCTTGGTTATATCCTTGTGCTGGTTTTTCAGGAATATAGAATACAAGAATCATGGGGCCAGGAAGGCTTCTACCCAGATTTCAGAAGTCCTGGGGGGCCAGACAGTTTGCCCCTGAGAGGAAATTTGTGAAGCTGTGAACATCAAGCTGGAAGTGCAGTGGAGACCCCAGAATGTTGGGTAAAGGAGGAACATGCAACATCTGAGCACAGCTAGCCCAAGAGAGAAACCATGAGGGCTACAACCACGAGCAATGCCAGAGGGTAGACTTGCTCAAGGTTTTTGGAGCTTACATCTCACCACATCTTATCCTGAGTGTTGGACACAGGGCTACAGGAATTAATATTTGCCCTGCAAGCTTCCAGTCTTGCTTTTGTCCCATTGTTTTCTGTTCCCCTATTTCTGTCTTCTGAAATGTAAATGTCTACCCTGTGCCATTGTATGTTGGAAGTGTTTAACTTTCTTTTGATTTTTACAGGGGTTCATGACTAAGAGTTTGCCTTGAGTCTCAGATGAGACTTGGGACTTGGACTTTTCGGTGGTGCTAGAAGTGTTAGGATTTTGGCAATTCTTAGATCTGAACTAAAGGCAGTTTGCATAAAGAGGTGCACGTTAGTCTGGAGGGCCAGGTGCAGAATGCTGTGGATTATATCTAGATGTCCCTAAAGCCTCGTGTGATCATAGGTGGGAACTTTAGAAGGAGGTAGGATAATAGGCGCATTATAGCTGACTTCCTGTTAGGAGGTGGGGCCTGGCAGGAAGAGGCAGGTCATGGTAAGTATAACATGGAAGATTGTATCTCCCTTACCATCTACTCTCTTGATCTCCCTTTGCTTCCTGGCTGCCATACAGTGAGCAGCTGTTTCCTCTGCCATGCCTCTATGCCATATCATGCCCTGGAGCCAGCCAACTACACACTGAAATGTGAGTTAAAATAAACTTCTTATCCTTAAAGTTTCGGGTGTTAGGTATTTTGCCCCAGCAATGAGGAAAGTGACTAAGCTAATAATGCTATGTGAAATAAACCAGACACAAGAGGTAAAATATTGTGTGGCTTCTCTTATATGAGAAACCCAAAGTATAAATAATTTAAAGAGCAAAATAAAAGATGATAGCAAATAGGGAGGTATATGGAGGGAAAGGAGGGTTAGGGGAATAAAAAGGACTAAGATGTGATACGAATATGTACCAGCTCCTTGTGATGAATGTATTCATTATGTGTTGCATACACATAGTAATAGAAAAAGAGAAAAAAGATACCACCTTAGCACTCTGAGAAGCCGAGGCAGGAGGATCTCAAGTTCAAGCTCAGCCTATGCAAGTTAGCAACTTAGTGAGACCTTGTATCAAAATGAAAAAGAGCTAAGGCTGTAGCTTATTGTGAAGGCCTTGGGTTCGATGCCTAATACCACAATAAGCAAACAAAAAAGATACTACCTTTAACATGACCAAATTGACCATTAAGTTTCAACACTTGAATTTTGAAAGGTACATATTCAAACTGTAGCAACCATCTCACCATTTTTAAGTATAGAATTCAGTAGTGTTACATAGATTCACATCATAATGGAGATTTCCATAACTTCTTCATCCTACATATTTGAGATTCTTTATTCATTAAACAACTTTCATTTCTCCTTCCAGTAGCCAATATCTGCCATTCTACTTCCTGTTCCTAAAAATTTGACCACTTTAGATACCTCATATACAGAGACTCACACAATATTTAGCTTCTTTGTGGCTAGTTTGTTTCACTAGTATGTGATAGGATGTCCTTCCTTGTAAATGCTGAATAATATTTTGTTGTGTATATTTAACATTCATTCATCAGTGGACATAAAAGCTTCCACCACGTGGCTATTATGATAGTATTTCTATAAACATGGGTTTGCAAATATCTTTTTGGGAACCTGTTGTTAAATCTCTTATTGAAAGTATGATGAAATAACTAGTTTATTTTGAATTATGAAAAATATACTTAGAGGAAGCTAGAGTTAGATAAAAACATTAGGTAGAAATTTTGAAGAGACTTTGGAGCATTGCAAAGAGGATTCATATTTGAGATACCATTCTTTCTGGTCTTAGTTTCACCTTTCCTTGTTTTAGGCTTAAAACCGGTGTATTTTTTAAACTTCATTCATGAGCCATTTTTGAGAAGACATTTTCTGTGTTAATGTGGCAAGAGTTATGTGTAAGTGGATAGGAAGAATCTAAAAGGCCCTGGAACCCCTGATAACTATTTAGCCTGCAGTTATCTTCTGCACCCAGCCTGAACTTGGTAGGGTGTTCACTGTCACACCAACCTTGACATTGACAAGGTTATATTATAACAGCTTGAACACTAATGTGGCAAACTATAGTCTTTGAAATTCAAAGGATTCATGAGTATTTGTTATGGTTTATATCTAGATGTCTCTCTAAAGCCTTATATCATAGACAGGGCTTTTGGGAGTAACTGCATCATGGGATGTGGTGCTGGATTAGTCCACTGATGGGTGTGTAGGTGGACATGATTTTGGGAGGTGACACCTGGTGGGAAGAGGTGGGTCACTGAGGAGATGGCCTGAAATTGTGTCTAGCCCTCCTCCTCCCTTGATCTTGGCTCTGCTTCCTGCTATTCTGCCATGGACTATTTCTCCTCTGCCATATCGCCCTGCCTTGGAGCCAGCTGACCATGGACTGAAGCCTCTACAGACTGAGCCAAAATAAACCTTTCTTCCTTTAACTTGTGGGTGTCAGGTGTTTTGTCCCAGCAATGTGAAAGTAACTAAGACAGTATTCATATTCGTTTCTATTGATATTTTCAAATAATAGCTCCAAAATGAAAATTTATCTTTGTTGTAAGTTTTACCACTCAATCTTTAGTATTAGTATAGTAATTTTGTTGGATATCATTCCATCGGAGTTTTTCTGACAAGGCCCAAATGATAATTATTTTTTACCATAATATGTGCCATTTCAGTGGTTTTAAAATTACACACACACACACACACACACACACACACACACTCACAATACACAGTACAGTAGTCAGATTGATCCAACTATTGTGGACCTGCACATATGTATTCAATAATAGATTATCTCTTCATGCTAAGACTCAGTGTTTATTTATCCTGTATCATTGTGATTCTTTGTATTGTAACTCATAGCACCTTCTGCAAGTTTTTAATGTCTATAATTTTCTATTGATTACTACATCTGAAATGAGAAACAAGTTAATTTCAATTCCAGGACCTTTGTCTTGTTATATTAATATTTAGAGAATATTCTGGAGACTTGGTAAATGTTCCTTACTCTTGTCTTAAATTCTAAATCTCAGCTACATATCCAAGCTAGGTATTAACTGACTGAACCAAATTGCTAGCAAATTCAGAGAAATTAGGTTTCAGATTATTTTGTACTTTGCATTAATTTTTTAAAAAATACTGCGAAAAAGGCAGTTTGCTCTTTGATGGTGTTTCATCATCTCCACAGAATTAGTTGTAACCCATGCTGTAATAAATGGACTAAATATGCTATGTTTGAAGAGAGAAAAGACTATTGTGTAACACCTCGATTAGTAATCTGTTTTTTCAGCAGTTTCTAAGGCAACTATTAGAAACTGCTGCTTGCTGCAAGTTTAGACTTAAATACACTTATCTTTTAAAGAGTGTGGAGGTTACTGCAGAATTTTTATAGTTCTTCACAGATATTCCTGATGTGTAATGACTGTGTACATCCCTGGGCCATTTAATTAATGAGATGTAGCTTTGCATGCTTCTTTACGGGAAACTGTAAGACTTAAACTTGTTAATTTAATGACCTGGTCCATTGTTGATTAAACTATCAGAAACCAAATTAGTTTTATCGCACAACCAACTGATTATTTTATTTCACTGATGGGCCTGAAATTCTGTACTATGCTAATTTCCTATTATGCTGAACATCCTACTGTTTTGTTGTATTCACACTTTATAGTGCTTTTCATTTATTTAGCAAATGTTTGTGCATTAAATATACACCAGTCACTAATCAGGTACTTTCTCAGCAAATTTTAGTTTTGGAGGCCTTCTATTAAGTAATCTCTAGGATATCTAGGATTTTTAGATCAGATCATTAAATGCAGTTTTTTTTTTTTAAATTTAGCATTGTGTTAGAAAGAAAATTACTTCTTTCACACTATTTTGTCAAATCAGTATTTCTGTGTTGCTAATGCCTGTGTATGTATTTGTAGAAGGGTAGCCAGGTGTGTCAGTCCAAACATGAGAACTGTTCGGGTAATATTCAAAGCCATGTGATCTGTTGTCTGTGATTTAAGATAAGTAGAATAAACAAGTTCCTACCCTACAAGGACGCTGCTAATGTTTTGCTCTGCCCTTTAATGTTCGAGATGCAAAGTGTTCAAAGGTTGAATGTTTTACAACCTTAGAGCTTCAAGAATGCTGCAGTGTGTTAGATGAGCTGTGATCCAGCCAGCCTAAGCCACAGAGCACTTCAGAGGGAGGAAATGGTTGTCCCTGAGAGTGTCTTTGCCTCAGAAGGCAAGGTGCTCTTCAGTTATGAACTAGTAACAGTGTTGATTGTAAGGGTTTACTTTTTATGGAAAAGGGTACAGGAGCGAGAGGTTTGCTGGTATTGGGTCAGTGGCACAGAATGGACATCTTTGTACTTTTTTGGGCCAATGTTTCCCTGGCCTTTCTTTAGTTTCCCAACCTGGGAAACCATTATGTCTGCGTTCCAGACAATATACTTATAGGAGAAGGAGGATAAGGACAAAAAGGCAGACTGATCAGTTTCCACATGTATCCCTGTCTACTCCTGTCTGGAGAAGAGTCTGGGAGATATAATTTTTCAGCTGTTCTCCTGCAGAGTTCAGCTAATAAGAAAGAAGAGAATGGGTACTGGGTAGGGCAGCAGTTAGGTCTCTGCCCCCAGCCCTAGTATCCCCCTTTCTTCCCAAAGCACACATGGATTATTATCTACAAATTGATCTTAAGACTTCCTGAGCCTACTTATCTTTTCAGGTTGTACTCTGTCTCTCTAAGTTTTCAGCACTAGGTTAAGTCCCACTGTTTTAATTCTCTGGAAGTAGGATGTGCAGTGGGATGGACACAACTTGGAATCAGGTGACATGATGTCTCGTTCCAGCTCATCTGACATCTGAGCTTCCATTTCAGCCTTTGGATAATGGAAATAAAATACCTTCTGTTTGTGATGATTTTTTTAGAGGATCAGATGAGCACTTTTAATATATAGCAGTACATGGCAAACAGTAAAACACTCTACAGGTAAATGTGTGGTGTTATGCTGATCATGTTCAGAGTTACACTCTTTATCTTCTCAATAGAACAAGCTGTTGCTCTAACTTTATATGACAAGTCACCACATCTGGAAAGCTAAGCTAATGCATTTGCCTCCCACCCCACATACCTGGTCGAAAGGTCTTTGCTATTATTCCTTCATCACTACCATCTCTGCCTTCTTCTCTAACACTCCTTGTTTAGAACCTCATCATACTTCTCGCTTGGCTTTTGCAACAACTCTCCTTTCAGTTACAGGCCCTATTCTCCCTTCTCATTCACTATTCCACATTTATACATGGTGCTTATTTTTACTTTTTTAGTACATTACTATCGTATATTAATACTATAATATATAATCATGGGGTTGCTAGGTCATAATTTAGCAAATGTTTTCATACATTCGATCATTAGGTTGTTTATATTTTGTTAAAATGTAGTAATAAACATTCTGGTTTATAACATACTATATGTAATATATATGGATATGTATATAGCGTATGATTATTTTGTTAAATTCCTATGACATAAGTTACTGGGATAATGCATGGTTCTTTGAGACTTGTTTCATTTTCTCAGTTTCCCTAAAGATGGTTTCAATTCATGTGTTATGAACAATAGAGTATATCATGAATGTATTGTATCTCCTCTCACCTTCCTCTTCACCGTCTCCTCTCCTTCTTCCTCCTCCTCCTCCTCTCTTCTGCCTTCTCCTCTTCCTCTACTTCCTTCAGTCTTGGAATCAAACCCAGGGCCTTGCTCATGCTAGGCAAGCACTCTACCACTGAGCTACACCCCCAACCTTATAGTATCTTTTCATAGTACAGGGAATGAAAATATGCCACTGTGGCATATTGATTATTTTGGGATAAAGGCACTTGAAAAATAGCAGGTGTAAGAAGGGAACTTTGACTTTCCTTTTTCTTCCCCAGATGCGGGAGAAGAAACTGCCATGGGAAAGGTGCCCTCTTATCAGGCGAAATAAAGAGAAAGGATGTCATTCTTATAACCAGAGTTGAGGAGTCAAGGCTGAGAGAAATCTGACAAACAAACCTTATTAAACTAACTCCTTACTTTCCTGTCACTGCAGCCTGGCATTTAAGTGTCATATTTTACTACTTCTATGGGTTTTTTTTGTTTTGTTTTGTTTTTTGGTGAGGGCTGTCATGTACACTTGAAAGTAATAAAATGTGTATGCCTTTCTCCTCTTAGCTTGTCTTATGTCAACCTAAGCCAGAAATCCCAAGAGTACAGGTGAAATTTTACCTTCCCTACAATAGTCTAGCAAAACTTTAAAAATACATAATGCAAAAATGTGGTTTATCCATTTTCATACACATAAAATCTAGGCACTCCAAATGGGGCAAGATTTCTTGCATTGCAGTCTAGGTAACTTTATACTGGATGTTGATAGGCCAGTACAGATTCAGACCTTGAACGTGGAGTTACTGTTCTTGGAAAGGTAAAAACAAAAACCAGCC